>VSMD01012526.1:0-121440 GCA_008750895.1 Mirza zaza
AGGAGCTAAGTTCAGTGATGAAGATGACTGTGATGAGTTACCTATGAAAAGGTTCTCTGTCACCCTCAGGAAATTAGTGTTGCATTTAGAGGCATTTACCATCCAACCTCCTGACCACTCCAACCTCATCTTCCTCCATTCTCTCAGTGCCCCTCATCCCTCTAACTGCTTGCAGTTTTCTGAATATATTACTGGTTCTCATGTCTCAGCCAGTACTGCTCTCTTTGTGTACCATGATCCTTTTCTGTTGGTCAATCTATTGGACTCATCCTTCAAGATTCAGTTCCAGTAACCTTTTCTTCCTCTACCATCTTCCTCTGCATTACCTGGGTGACTGAGCCTGTCTGTCCTCCCCCAGTATCCTGGGTTCTCTCTAGTCATAGTTCTTTTTTACAGAGCATTTTAAACATGTTTTACTTTTCTGCCTCTCTGATCAAGTAAAGAGAGTCTAAGAAATAGAAACCATGTCTTACTTAACTTTTTAGCCACTAGCATCTGGCACCATCCTCAACACATATAAGTCCTCAACAGATTTTGATGGGATATATTAATAGTTTGTGAGATAAGGGTCCAATAGAAAAAAGTGAATGTCTTTTTCTGTTTTCTGTATTCTCTGGGGGAGAACGTTAAAAAATACAAATAAAAACAGGTCACTGTTTCTTAAGGAACTGGAAAAGGAAAATACACACAATGAACTCAAATATAAAGTTATGCATGAGAGGGCCCTAGGAGTTGAGTGGAGGGAGAAATCCAAATTTCATTTCACTGAGAGGTAGTGGAAAGGTTTTATGAATAATGTTTGAACTGAACTTCCAGGGACCTCAAAGCATTGTTTTATTTCTTTGTTTGTTTTTGAGTGGACATTTATTGAGCTCACAGAGCCTATAAGAATTTAAGCTGTGTATTTCTCCATAGGGTTACAAGTGTGAATTTCATTAGCCTTTTCAGAAAAAATATTAATAATTAAAAGCAACCCATATGTTACTCACCTAAATACCAGTGAATCTTCTAAATATCTTATACTCAGTGATTATCTGAAAGAAGATAACGTACTTCCTCTGATGCTCTGTCCCTAAGCCACACTTTGACTTCCTGGTCTGCTGATGGCTTGGAAGAGGAGGGAAACTCAGTTTTAGAGCAATTGTTTTTTAAAAAAGAAAATCACATGAAAGTACAAACAGTAACCAAATTCGAAATTCTGAAGTTTACTGGGAAAAGTTATAGGATAATGAATGCTTTGTCATGCCTTCAGAGACTTGAAAACACCTCTTAAAGAATGAACCAATAATCATGGTTTTGCCAGAATTTTTAAAGCTTAGTTCTCTGTTATTTATCTTTAACCAGAACAACAACAAGAAATGGGGCCATAAGTGAGAAAAACACCTTTCAATTTGAATAACTAAATGAATAGTAAAGTGCTGGGCTCTGAATACAGGGTTTCTCTAAAATGTGTAAACTAAAGAGAATTCAAAATTCAGTTAGTCCTTGCTCAG
Organism: Mirza zaza; assembly: GCA_008750895.1. Classification (NCBI taxonomy): domain Eukaryota; kingdom Metazoa; phylum Chordata; class Mammalia; order Primates; family Cheirogaleidae; genus Mirza; species Mirza zaza. Next base: position 1,494 of record VSMD01012526.1, read on the forward strand.
TGCATGAGGTAGTATAGAAACGAGTTCAATGTCTGATCTAAGTGTTAGCACATGAATGAATTGGGAGACTCAGAAACATCCAGTAATAAATCGAAACTCACTATTAATCAGGGAAAACTAAACTAGAATAAAAATTATATTGGCAAAATTTTAAAAAGAATGTCCAACACCTGGAGTCCCAAAGGTGTAAAAAAATATACACTATAATATATTGTTACTGAGGTTAGACATTGATAAAGCCTTCCTTTCTTTAGACGAGGTAGCTTGGCATGCTATTTCTTGAGAGAGGGGAAGACAAGGAAGGAACAGGATATAGGAAAGTATTAAGAAACTAAGAATTCCATTTGGAACATCTTAAAAGATATTATCATGAATTCAGATGGGTTTATCAAATAGGCCTTTGGGTATATGAACCTGAAGTTCCAAAAGGAGGTCAGCAGTGGAAAAATTGGCATCACCAGCATGAAGATAGTCCATGAACCTATGGGATTTATGTTATTAGTCACTCATTTCCCAACTGTGGATTAATGGTCTGCTATGTGGAATGCACTGTTTTCAGACTTTGTGTGGATATGGTAACACAAGTCATGGGTCTCAACTTTAAGGGGCGTGAAATCTCGTTTTAAATGCAGACGCTCTTACTACAAGGCAAGTCATCCATAAAATATCTACAACAATCACTTCCTTTTATTTTGCACTTTTAGTGGGCCAGCACATTACACACATTGGCCACAGTCTTCACAGGGACCTGCCTAACTAGGTAATTTTTCCTAATGTTACTGATAAGGAACCTGAGGCTTTGAGAGGTTAAGTGAATTTTATACACTCACGGGTTAGTAAATGGTGTTGCAGAATGTGAAGCCGTGGTCTGTCTCACTGGAAGCCTACTCTCTTTTCCACTATCTTTCACTGCCTTTCAATAACAGATACTGTTGTCACTAATCCTTAGCTTCACCCACACTATCTGAGTAATGATCCCAGCATCCCTCTAGGAAAGAAAGGTACCATCTGCAATTAGTGCTATTTGAGGGATGGGGTCCTGTATTAGTCTGAGTTTAAGTGAAGTAGTGAAGCTTGGCAGGAGTGTGTCAGCCATGGTAAAGCTGATCCACTGCATTACTTCTTAGACTCATATACTGCAATGCATTGATTCTTACATAAATATATTTAATGGTTTGATATGACAAACTGAGCCATCACTCTTAATCATTCTCAATCCCAGTGATACCAGACTCTCAAATGAGCTGCAGGAAACTTATATAGAGGGGGGAAGTCTCCTGAATAGAGTGGAAAATGAAACTTTGTTTAACTAGAATAGATTTTGTTCTTGAAGGATAAGAGAATAGACCTGGTTTTCAAGGATCAATTCTCATTCTTCAAGACTTCTGCAATTACCTGTTGAATTTAAGTTTAGCTCAAGTGAACATTGATTTCCAAGGGTCAGGAGCTCAAATCTTGTAGTTAAAGAAGAGGTGAATGGTCATAATATCTCTGTCGTTGGAGCTTAAAATTATACATTGAGAAGTGTCAAATCACTCTATAACATCACCAAGCTTTCCTTTTTTTTCCTAGTTACTAGAGAGGTAGACATTACAGGGCAGGCTGCTACATCAGTACTAGGTGGTGCCTTGCTCTGCCGGAAGAGGTGCCATCATTTTGTCAGTCGTTCTCTATGTCAGAGATACTGTTCTCTTTGCAAAAGTCAGTCATCAGCTTTTAACATCATCATAATCACCTCGTTCTACTCCTCACCCCATTTTGGGCAGAGTAAATCCTTCTAAAGGCAAGGACAAGGAGAAGGCACAAAGTTGTCAGCTGCTCTTTCTCACTGAGCCCAGGATGATGCACCGAGGTATCCAGGGAGTGAGCTTCCACGTTTACTCAGACTGTCGTTCTCGTTACTGGCAGAGAAACCTGTCAGTAAAATCCAGATGACATCGTAGTAGATATGTAACCACATGTAACTTACGGGACGTGTTACCTTCCAGAGAATTAGCAAGCCAGGAAGTCTTTCCAGCATGGGAACTCAACATTACCCTTTTATACATAAGCCAAAGTTCCCCCTTCATAACTTGGTTCTTTGAGCTGGAAAGCTCTCCAAATCTCTTTCTGGGGTTGAACCATGTGAAGCCCCACTTCTAATTAACAGTTACTTTATTAAAATGCTCTTGCCCTATGGGAACCAGTTGGCAGGGCAACAGAGAATGGAGTTTGTGCTGTGGACAATTGATTTTCAGTTAAATTCTTACTGTGCTCTTGGCTTCCTCCCCCTTGTGGCTTAAAGTATGCAAACTCTTCATGCCAGCAAAAGTCAGGCCACTTTGCTCTCAGAATTTTTTCTCCCTCTTTTTAGGAGGTCTAATTAATTTAGATAGTTTCTTACAAATGTACCAACAGCTTTTGTGAGATTTGCTTTTCTTATATAATAAATTTTCCCTTTTGACCTTCCACTTAAAAAGAGTATTTTGATAAGTGCCCACAACTGAGGGAATGACTTCATCAGACCCTCAGGAAAATGCTTCTCTCTATTGTGCGCTTTCAGCTCTGCCATTGTTATTTTATGTTTTATGCGTATCTGAATTTTCATTCTTGTTTTAGGAAATAGTTTTCAATCATATAAAATTTGGATAATGTAGAGAAATACAAAGGAGGAAATAAAAGTTAGCAGCCAGATATCAACTGCAATATTATTACTATTGAAGCAATATAGTTGCTGAGAGCTCAGATTTTAGATTAGACATCACTGCCACTCAGTGAATCAGTAGGCAGATGGGACATAAGAATTCAGAGAGGGCCCTAAATGATGGCAAATCCCTGATATGTCACTGTGTGAAGGCTGGCAAGAGAGTGCTCGTTTAGAAGTGGTTAGGAAAGGATTCTCTGCATTCTGAGAAGGAGCATTCTAGGGTGGGAATATGCTTGTTCTGATTGAGGCTGGGAACTTCAGAGTAATGGGGAAGGTAGGCAGTGATCTGTCTTAGGTCAGTAATGTAGGCAAAGTATTTATCATTTCTATGTGTTGAGCACTGGGATTCTCTTCTAGCTATTTTGAAACATATGGTGCAAAGTTAACTATAGTCACCCTACTCTGCCATTGAACTTTAGAATGTATTCCTTTTGTCTAACTATATGTTGGTACCTATCAACCAACTTCTATTCAACTGCCCCTCCTGCACCCTTCCCAGCCTCTGGTATCACTCTACTCTCTGCTGCATAAATAATTTTGGCTGCTGTGTGGAGAATAGCTTTTAGAGAGCAAGTGTCCTAGCAGCAGTGGAGGAGATAGGAGGTCAGATTAGGAATCAGGAATCAGATTTGGAGGCAGAGATGTCAGCTGAAGTCTCAGTGAAAAGTAAGAAAAGAAAAGAGTCAAGAAAAATGATATTTTTGCTCACTCATAGTGGGAAAACTAGGGGAGAAGCCAGTTTGGGAAAGGGAGGCAAATGAGAGGAAATAAAGAGTTCTAATTTTGGACATGTTAACTTTTAACTTGGACATAGTATTCTGGAGTTCAAGGAAGAAGTTGGGATTCAAGATATAAATTAATAGTATTAGAAATGGAAATATAAAAGAAGTAGGAGCTATAGGTGTCATAGCACTTAGCCTTCTAATCTGTTTCATGTTTGATTTAATATAATATTTAAAAATCTTACATAGTATATTTGTTTATATTCTATATAACTTATTTAATTTTATAAATTGGGGCAAAAAAGAAGCAAAAATGTGTAGATGGATATTTACATATATACATAAACCAAAATTTATTATGCGTTATTTGCACATAATATCAATTTGCAAATACTATATGTAATGGGCTAGGAGGGCTTAGCAGATGGAGGTTCCATGACTGCCACCCTGACTCTCTTTAAGCTACAATTTTATTTATTTTACATTGAAGCATTTTATTATTTCTGAATTGTTCTTATAACAAACAAAATATAGAGGAATTTGAAAACTATTTTTCTACAACATAATTTTAGAGACTATCTTCCATTCCATCGTACACATGTTACCATTGCTAACCAGTTTTCTACAATTAGACATTTATGTTGTTTGTTATAGTTCATTAATTTAAAAGTGTGGGAGCTTATCACTAAATCTTTAAAAATATTCACATATTTTCTTCTAGGACAAATTCTAATGAGAAGAAATACTGAAAGAAAAGGCATGAATGATTTTAAGAATCTTGATATAAAAGTACAATTTGCACTCCATTCCTGACACCTAGTAGTAGATGCTCAGTAATTATTTATTTGCAAACTGATTACAGTCTCATTAGGATTATACAAAGGTGACTTTTTCTCCTTTGCTTTGGCAAAACCGAGTAGTGTGGTTTATAATAATGTCAATTTTATAGTCAAAATAGCTTATATTTATAGTTGTAAAATTAGGGGACAGTTGCTATTTGTCTTATTTTCAGTAGGCATTTGCTATTCTTTTGTAAATATTCAATCATATTTGCTACCTATTTTTTATAGGAAATGTCTTTTGATTTTCTCATTATAAAAACTCTAAACCTAATATGAACCTTAAAATTTTTATCATAAATATATTACATAAATTTTTCTTTTCCATTTGTTATTTGCCTCTTAATTGCATTTATGGGTTTCTTATTTTATTTTATTTTTTTATTTTTTTATTTTTTTGCGGGGGAGAGTGTAAGAGGAGTGTACTGAAGAGTTGAGTATTTTATGTTGCTACATTAGCCTATCTTAAGATATTTTAAAGGTGAAAGCAAGGTGTTTTTTGTTTTTTTGGGTTTTTTTCGCAAATTGAAAGAGTTCTCAATATTCCAAACAGATTCAAATGAATAATTATGTAAACCTAAGTATATCTAGTGAATATGTTAAAATTAGACATATAACATCATCTTGCCATTTGTTTTCTTGCTATTCATTTTTTATTTGTTCCATCTGTTCTTTGTGCTCTTTCTCTTATTTTCTGCCTTATTTTGGATTAATTGAATATTTTTTATGATTTCATTTTATGTCTTTTGCTGACTTATCAGCTATAAATCTATACTTTGTATGTTTGTGGCTACTTTAGGGTTTATAATATATATCTTTAACTTAGCTCAGTCTACCTTGATATTATAGCACTCCATGTGTACTAAAAGAACCTTACAATAGTATCTTGTTATTCCCTTTTCTTGGACATGTCTCTTAATGATAAACAAAATGACCATTAACTTAAAAATCTGAATGTGACTTAGTGGCAGTGACATCCAAAGTGCACGGTGATGGGAGTGTTCCACCTTGTAGAGAAATTAATAAATATTGCTATATTTATTGTTAAATTTTAATAAAATATGTGTGATTTTATTACTTATTCTACTTTGTATTTTATATGGAGGTTCATTAAGAGAAATCCCAATCATATGATTGTCTCCCAAGACACATGGGCTCAGCCATAGATATTTATTTTCAGAGTAAGTTCTTTTGGGTTTATCACTGTTTAACTGGCTTCAGAGGATATCATTGTTAGTTATTTAAAATTATCTTCTCTTTGCATAGCCTATAATTGTCTTTCTTTCTTTCTTTCTTTCTTTCTTTCTTTCTTTCTTTCTTTCTTTCTTTCTTTCTTTCTTTCTTTCTTTCTTTCTTTCTTCCTCTCTCTCTCTCNTCTCTCTCTCTCTCTCTCTCTCTCTCTCTCTCTCTCTCTCTCTCTCTCTCTCTCTCTCTCTCTCTCTCTCTCTCGTAGTACCTGTTTTCATGTAGGATGATTCCTTTAAATGTTTGTCAACATTTCGCTATCTGCTTGCATTTGAAAATGGTGTGCCCCCAAATTTGAAAGCTCTTTGTGGGTGAATGGGAATTGTCAGCTTTGTCCACTTTCCTGGAAGATCTTACTAGGAACCTTTCAAAATATCAGTGTCATTATATTCTATCCTTTGGAGTGATTGGATTTCCCAGAGAAAAAATAATTCTTCCACTCTTCCAAACCAGTCGAATACACTTGACTGTTAAAATATAGAGATACAGATGAGGGAAGAATAATGAAAAAAACAATACATAATCCTAAGTTTTGAGCATTTTTTTCCCCCTCAGAATGCTACAACCACCTCATCCAGTCACATCTCCCAGAGTAGTAAATATAGTTGACATTTCCAATTCTCAACTGTGAATGATATAACTCAGACCTGGGACTCTCTGTTTTACCCTTTCCAGGGAATCAGACTCCAGTCCCCTTCCACAGTGTGGAAGGTGAGTGATCCAGCGTCGTGGAGTGTCCTAAGTGAGAGAGGGGTCTGTTTGTTTCCTAACTGGACTTTCAACTACTTTTCCATTTTGTGATCTTGCTTTTCATATCATAATTTTAGAGGTATCAATTCTGCCTTTTTCTAAGATTTTGGAGAATTTTTAATCCAAATTGAGGTGCTTATCAATTCTTTTGTCTTCTAGATTAGCTATTTATCTTTTCTTTGGCCCATTGAGTCAGTCGTATTACTCCATTAGCTTTATAGCACCCAAAATCGTGTTAGGTTTGTTGATTCCCGTTCCTTTTCTTGTTAATTGATGCCTTCCTAAAATTTCTTTTACTAGAGATAATTTTACTGAAGTTTTATTATGAAGTAGAGCTCAGTGCTGTGTTTAGTTTACCATCTTAATGCTTATATATCTATCTTTCTTTAACATTCTTGTGAAAGCAGTGGGTCTATGTGTAAAATTTATTTCAGCTTAATATTTGAATCTGTATGCATACCTGTATAGTTCTTTTATTCTTACTATTCTAAGAATAAAATAGATGTACTTAAAATAAATACATCTAAGAATAAAATAGATGTACGGCTAGATGTACTTAGATTTGTATAGTTACTTATTTTCATTTGTTGGGATATTGAGAACTCTCAATTTGCAGAAATACTTCTTACCTTTTCAAGAGTGGCTATCTTTTAGAATATCTTAATCATTCTTTCCATTTTTTAATGATCTGGTCTTTTCTTCAGGAATGATAATTATCTGTATTTCAGAATTCTATACCCATTCTTTTTTATGTATCATCATTCCTTTTATAATTGCATCTCTTTTAATCACTTTCCTTCTGAATTCTGAAAGTATTTCTTGAGCATTTATTTCTAATAACTGATTTATATCTTTGTAAAACTAATTCTGCTTTACATTACTTCTAGTGTAAATTCTTCTACAATGTGATTCTACAATGTGATTTGTAGTTTTCCTTAATATACTTTTTATCTCATTTGCCTTCCTTATCATTTCAGTCATTTAGTTTTTCATTTTTACTTTTCATGTCTGTAGTAATTTTCCTGTTTTTTAAAAAATCATTTATTTTTATTCTTTATTAAGGATTCTGTGTAGTTTCTTCAAAGTTTTTATGATCCTTCAGTAAGTCATTTTTATAAGTTGTGTTTTTCTTCTCAGTTTTTCATTTGCTTTTCTCTTTATTTTGTTTTCCAACATTGTTCACTTTTTTTTTTTCCTTTATTCATCTTTAAATAAGGTAGGGTTTTTGGTGGGTATTTGTTCTGCTCTCAGCCTATTTGTGTGTAAACAAATTAGCTTCTGACATCACATTTTAAACCTTAAGTTTTCCTGGTGTTTTTCTGATAGACTGCCGATCTATAGTTATTAGATTTTTTTTTTTTAATATTTCCACTGATTTGTCCTTTAATGGTCTCAGCTGCTTTACTGCATGAACAGATGTTAGTTTCTAGTCCACACTTCTCCTATATACAAATTCTATACCAGCACAATACCAGAGATAACTTTGAAACAGAATAGTCCACCCTAGACTGATCCATCTGCTCCTGGCCTATTGTTTCTGAATAGACTACCTTTCCTTCTGTGTAGAAAAATGGTAGGGGTTATGAAAAGTATTACATACTGTTCAGCACATGGAAGACTGTCTGAAAGGTGGAGAAAGCCTATGTCCAGGTCTTCAGATCAGTAGCTATTTATCCTCCAAGTCAGTAGGAAATATTAAAATCATAGCCCAACATTTTCAGGCACTATCTCTGTATTACATCAAACTTAATATGCTGCTTACCAGAGTCTGTTTATTTTCTCCATGAAAATCCATATGGTTTACAATCTGATACCTGATTCCTGAGTTTTAGCTTTTTCATTTATTAGCCATTTGACCTTGGTCAAGGTCTCACTAAAACTCAATTCCCTTATTTTTAAAATGGCGACTAATAGAATTGAATTAGATAATACATCTATGAAATCGTTTGTATAATATAGGTATATAATATGTATTCATTAAATGTTAATGGCCATCTTTCCAAATAAAGTCAGCTTTTCTAAGATTCCCATTAGATTGCCAGCCTTTATTTTTGACAATGTAAGTTTTCATACTTTTCTCAGCTCTAATGTGTGCTCCAATTAGAATATGGGAGATGTCACCTTATAACTTAACTTTATTCAATCCAAAATCTCATGAATTTTAACATTTCTATGTTAATTGGATTTATGCAGTCTGAGATCATTTGTCTTTATAGGAGGGAGCTGAAAACATTGATATTGATTATGATAGTAGATACTCTCTTGCTTTGTGTCATTATTTTCTATTTTGCGTCATTTTTTTCTCCCATGTTTATTTTTCATGTAGTCTCCTAGTACAATTCCATCAATGTATTTAGTATCAAGTATTTCAAAAATAAAAGTCTCATTATTTTCATAAATTAAAATAATGTGGAAAGTAGAGAGGCATCAAATAATTAACCATTCCCTTACCCCTAAGTTGCCTGGTCCATTATTTTCTAAAAGATAAAGTATATTCCTTACTATCACATTTTTTCCTCTCTTTGCCCACAGCCCTACCTTATTTCCCACCAAAATGCCCATGAGAACCACATCTTCCAAGATACATAGCACTGCTGCTACTGTGCCAACACCAAAGAAAATCTGCCGATAGAACTCTTGCCTTAGTTGCTCTCTCATAGTTGCAGTCTAGAAGGACGTGGGTCATGAATGGTAGTACAATGTCAGGGAAAGTAGTTATCTTAGAATCACTAAGAGCCTGGGAGCAAGATATTTGCTTTATCAGAACAGATTAAGCTCAGCTGTGAGTAAATATGATTCAGAATATAGTGACTTAAACAGTGTAGAAATATAGATTGCTGCCATGTAGGACCAGGTCAAAGGTAGGCAATTCAAGGTTTGTAGTTGCTTTATGGTTCCAGGAATCCAAAAATGTTTGCTCTTATTTCTCATCCTTTCTTACTTACATTACCAAAATTGCTTCATGATTAGAAATAGCTATTGATATTTCAGCCATTGCATCCACATTTCATTTAGCAGAAAGGCTAAAAAAAGGAAGAACAAAGACACCCTTTCCTTTTAAGGGAACACTAAGAAGTATCACTACAACAGTACTTCCTGTATCTTATGAGAACTTAGTAGCCTCACCTGATTATGAGGGACAATGAGGAATGGCATTTTTATTATAGTTCTCAGCAATATGCACAGTTGAAATGCCAAGATTCATTTACATCTAAATAAAGGAGAAATGGAATTGGGGCTAATGTGTGCTCTGTGACACGTTCTCAGTGTTCAGGGTTGAAATAAATGCCCCATCTACCATGAGTGACAGGCAGTGTTGGAAGTACCAAGTGTGCTCTGAACACCTACATGGGGTTTCTGTTGGGGAAGTGAGACTCAGGTTTTTTGTTCTCTCCTATACTCCACTTGAATTATAGTTTATGAACAGACTCCTGTTCATAAATTATAGTTTACTCCAGGTCTCCTGCACTGGGCCACGCATTTTTCTCTTAATAAGCAACATTTTGACTGGGCGTGATAGCTCACATCTGTAACCCTAGCTCCATGGGAGGCCAAGTTGGGAGGATTGCTTGAGGAAAGAGTTTGAAACCAGCCTGAGTAAGAGCGAGACCCCATCTCTACTAAAAATAGAAAAAAAATTAGCCAGGCATCCTGGTGCATGCCTGTAGTCCTAAATACTTGGGAGGCTGTGGCAGGAGGATCGCTTGAGCCAAGAGTTTTAGGTTGCTGTGAGCTAGGCTGACACCACCACAGCACTGTAGCCCAGGCAACAGAGTGAGACTCTGTCCACCACCCCCTCAAAAGGCAATATTTTGGTGTTTAAGAAAAAAGAGCTTAAAATTAAAGGTTACTTATGTGGCTAACCATGTTGACCAAAAAGGCTTTAAATATGTGGATGTTTTCTGACACTTACTTTATAGCTGCTTTTATTTTAAAATTTATACCCAAGGAAGATTGGGTTTCTGCCTTTCTTCAATTTATTTTTAATGTGGACCATGACTCCTGAACGTGTCTTTTAGGAAGTGACTTTGTCAACTGGAGAACGAAACAAAGAAATCCAAGTTTTGAATCTCAGCTTCAGGACTGCAAGATCCGAAATGGTGATCGTGGGGCTATTGCTAAAATTCAGTGAGATGCAGCTTGATTATATGTGAAAGTAGGGATCACCTTCAGGCTTGTCAGCCACAGAACCTGTCCCATTGTATGCATCCCTGTCAACATTCCCCATTCATGCCCATATGCCCTCATGCCCTCTAGCTTTCTGTGATGTCCACATACAAATGTCTGTCTGGCCCTTCTCAGTTTGCCTTTATGTGATCTGACAGTCCACTCTAGCACTGGGCTCCCTGTCTCTTTTCTTTTGTATCAGCCCCAACACCAGTGATTCATCACAGTTATTTTACTAATAGTTGAGCAAAAATTTTAAAATTACATCTCTCTAGTACTTCTAGAATGCTCAAAAATCAACAGGGAGCCTTCACCACAGGCTACTAATATGAAAATCTCTGTACAGGAAAATCCATAAGCTGGGGTGACTTTTGAGGTAAATTAAATTTTATGGCTCAAGAAATGCTTTGCTTGGTTTTCACCACCATTATAAAGCAAAGAGAATAATTTCAGATTCAGTTTACACAAAGGATCACTTCAGGTTGATACAGGCTTTATGTTACTTGCTTGGAAATATTTGCATCTGCACATTGATATGTAGTGAAATAGGCTGTAAAAGATAAGATCAATTTTCCATTAAAAGTAAAAAGGCCAATGTCGCCGGATATAGTGGGGGTTTTTCCTATTTGTCATTCAGGCCTGTTTGACAGTTTTACATTAGCTGCGGAAGCCACCAAGCGGTATGCTGCCGTCAAGCTTTAGAAAAAACGCACGTGTACGCAGACACACATGCACACTGATGTAAGAGGGAAGTACAAATAGAAGTCCAGAACCACATATGCACGCACAAAAAATTGCAGTTGTCACATACACAGGCACCTATTCATGCATGCCAACACAGTCATATAGCAGAGTCAGGCACACACAGGTACAAGACATTGACCCAATGACACAATGACACAGCCAGGATTGACAATTACAGAGACATATGAAAGCAAGATACAGGCTCTTGTGTATAATGGGAGCCAAGACCGGAGACATGCAAACACATAGAGATACAAGCACATAGATACATGGATACATGCAAGCAAACACATAAAGGAATTTAAAGAGAGACCCAGAGACAAAGCCAGACAGGCACAGAAAAATCAACACTTAGGTACACATGCCAGTAGAGATACCTCACCAGGTGCATCTAGATGCTAAGAAACATAGGCCCATACTCACGTGCATATAGCACGGTTTCTTGACCTTTGGCTAATGGTATTTTCATTTTGTACTTAGACCTGTAAAGCTATTTCTTTGTGCCATATCTCTTCATTGACACTTCCTTTTCCTCGTCTCCTTTATCTATTATATTTGGACATTTTGAAATCTAATTTCCTTCAAATTATTTTTTAGGTTTTATTACCTCAACTCAGGTTGTCATGCTTCATCTAGGATATCACAGCAGCCACCTTACGTACCTGAGGTCCTTCTTCCACTATCCAAGTCACTCAAAATGACCATTTGTGGCACATCACTACTAGGTAGAAGAACTACTTCTAAAACAAAAGAATAACATAAGGTCTGTTGAGCCTTTTTTATATTATATATCAAATGTTGACATACCTCTAGTTTCATTATTGCAATCACATGAATTCCAAACCATCTTTTCAACTGTGGTTAATTTCAGCCTTGAAATTAACCTTTCTCCTTTATTCTTCCCTGTATCCTTATCTCTTTCCAGCCAGTTAACTGTACCCTATTTCCTCTTTATGCATTTGTTTTTCCCTATATCTGTAATCTTGTCCATCATTACCACAATCTCTCCTCAATCTAGCCTCCTTTAATGATGCTAATATGAATAGCTGCCTGGCCCTTTGCCCCTGACAATGAAATCCTACTTTTCTTTCCCTTCAGTTTAGAAATCCCACCAGTACTTTGAAGTTCATTTGTTTTTATTTCAAGGCCTAGCTAGTATTCTGCATCCTGTTTTAGCTATAATATAATAAGTAGCACAGAGCTTGGTATTGTACATCATTTTTCTTTCAGTCCTTTGCAGTATATCTGTTCTCCCCAACTGAGATATAATCTTCCTGAAGGCAGGAACCCCACTTTATTGTTATCCTTGCCTTGCATTTTTCAAACTCTGGCTCACTCTGGTGTGCTTTTAAGCACTCTACCTCCACACCCCTATTCTGGAGCATCTCATCTCTGCTACTTCAACTGCTTCAACACTTGGTGCTGTATATTCGATCCCAATTAGGATTCCAAATCACAGACCTGTACTTCAGTTTTATAATACTTGAAGCCACCTTAAGCACCAAATCATTGATTTCAGCTTGCAAACTCTAAACATGGCAATCTTTCCCCATTCTCCCCTTTATTTTTCCCCAAACCTGCCTCCCTCCCTTTTTTGGTTCATGGTTAATTGTCCTACCATGCATCTTAGCCATTCAAGGTAGAATGTCAGGCATTAATTGTTACCTTCTTGTCTCTTCTGTTCTTCCCCCATATTTGGGACATCAAGAAAAACCTTATATCGCCTTGCTACCAGTCACCTCCTGTCATCCTCTCTCCTTGAGCACTGCCCTGGGCCACTCCCTCACCAACGTGAGTTAGGCAAGTGGAGATGATTGTCGTCTAGCTGCCCCCCTACTTCCATCTTCACTTCTTCTAATTGACCTCCCTGCTCTTAATAGAATCATCATTCTGAATGGCAAATCTGATCTTGTCTTCCCCATTAAAAAAACCTTTAAAGGATCCAGAGTACTCTAGGATAAACTCCAAACTTCTTTATCAGGAAGTGCCTTTTACAGCATTTCTTTACCTACCGTCTCAGTTGAATTTTCCTTTCCCTTCCATTTCCATCCAGTCTCCACGTTTGCTGAACACATCTCTGGCCATCAGTTAGCAATTTCCCTTCACCCAAATGCTTTATCTTACTGTCCTGCCTAGGAAACGACAATATGTTTCTCAAGACTCAGTTCTGAAGGCTTCCACGACTTGCCCTGGGAAGATTAAACATTCCCATAACATTTTGTATGAACTTCTAGGATAGCACTCCTTATGTGGGTAGCCGTTCACATATCTTTTCCCTAGTTGGCCCATGAATGCTTAGAGAATAGACACTATGTCTTATCCATCATCGTGTCCCCAGTACAATGTCAAGTACTCAGTAAAGAATGGCTAATGAAGGTAGTTTCTCAGTTATTTGCATCATTGCTTCTCTAACTCATGCAAGGGAGACACAGCACCCAGACTTAAACACACACTTGGGAGTGGGATGCTATTTATTGCACACCTAAAATATAAATGCTGTATTTGATATATTGTTCCGGCAAGTGGTACAGCTAGTGTTACAGCGCTTGACCAGGGAAGAACCAACAGGCACATGAACAGTCGGAGAATAGCCTTTATTCCGCCAGCAGGCTCAGCATCAACTTCTGACCCCCCTTTCTTGTTACCCTCCAGTTTTTATACCCTTGGTAGGATTCAAAAAACATCCAATCAGCAACAAGCTTTAACATCCAATCAGCAACAAGCTTTAACATCCAATCAGCAGTGGGATTCAAAAAGTATCCAATCAAGATCACACGAGCAGTGCAGCCAAGGGAGGCGAAGGCCTCACCCGCACACCTCTCTAGGAACCGGAGAGGCAGGGAGGTGGGGAGTGACGGGGAGTGGCTGGCACATCATTCCTTGAAATCACCAGTTACGTGCCTTTTTTTGCTGTCAGCAGAGAGGAGAGAAACAGAAATGTGTGCTGGCTGCTCCCTGTTTGTTTCCATCCACACCCAAGCACAAAGGCTACCCCTCCGACAAAGCATACCAAGGGAAGAGAATAAATACTTGGATTGAGCCTATTGGATTCCATCCTTGCCTGCCTCCCCTCTCTGGTGGTGTTTGGTCCGGGGTGAGTGCTGTGAAGTTGCCTGTACTTTCTGCACTCTACAGGACAAGTGTATTTATTTTTGTCTCCAGCTGAGAGTAGCAACATGGCGTTCCCTGATCCCCCTGATAATTTCCAGGCTCTAGGATTCCTGTTTCTCTTGACCTGTTTCACAGCTGGTGGCACTGCCACTGACCTGGATTTGCTCTCCTTAGCTTAAACGACATGGCAGCTCAGAAGACGCATGGATTTGACAACATGAAAACTCCATCTCTTTAAACAACACACGCACAGAAAGAGAAGTCATTTCTGGAGTCAGAGAGGGTTTCAGTTCCAGTCTGGCTCCAGGTCTCCAAATTTCAGCTCTGCCACTTGCTAGCCTAGGACAAGTTACTATACTGAATGTGACAGCCTTCCCCTTCCTTACCTACATGGTAATATTGTCTACCTCACAGGGCTGTTGAGAGGATTAAATAAGTTAGCTTAGTGCCTGGCATATAGCAGCAGTCATTAAATGTTTGCTCTGCTGATGCTACTAGTATTTTTCAATTTAATGCTTATTATTTTGCATATTATATTTATTTTCATTTCCTTTTTCATAAACTACCTCTGAAGGCTTGATAGGTTTTTGTTTTAATTCTAAGGAGAAGCTAAAAGAATAATCTATTTATCTTTTTTTTTTTTTACGAAGAACTTGTAATTATCTGGGGAAATTAATCATAAACAAAAGAAAAAGATGTGTTAAATGAACTATTTTAATTATTTCTAAAGAAAAAAGACGTTCTTTATAATTAAAGAAATTGAGTTTTAGATAAATCCATTACCACTCAAGTTTACAAGTTTACACGATGAGTGAGTACAAAGAACAAGGTTTAAAAAAATGATTTTTATGTGTGTATTATTTAGAGAATAATCTAACTAAACCAGTGGACCTAAACTTTTTCAATCTCAGGAGCTTTTTAGATTAGTAGCAATTATTGATGGCCCGAAAGAGCTTTTGTTTATGTAGGTCATATCTATCAATACAATATTAAAAATTAATATAAGAAATCTTAAAAGTATCGATTCATTCAGAAAATAAAAATAAAACCAATGCATCCTAATATAAATACCAATTTTAGTGGAAAACAAATTATTTTCCCAAACACCTCTATACAACAAAAATGAGAAAAAGCCAATGTATATAAACATATTTTATTATGATAACAACAACATGAAATCTACCCTTTTAACAAATTTTTAAGTGTGAAGGACAGCATTGATAACTGTAAACACAAAATAGTATACCAGATCTGCACAACTTTTTCATCATATACTTCTGAAACTTTTTACCTATTTTAAAGAAACTCCCTAGCTCCAGCCCCCACCCCAGACCTGACAACCTTTGTCCTACTTTTTGCTGCTATGAGTTTGACAACTTAAGGTACTTCATGTTAGTGATATCCTGTAGTGTTTGTCTGTCTGTGACTAACTTTTTTCATTTAGCATTATGTTCTGAAGGTTCATCCATCTTGTAGTATATAACAAGATTTTTTTTCTTTTTTATGGCTGAATAATATTCCATTCTATATATAGGTACTAAATTTTCATTACTTGTGTAAGGGCATTTAGGTTGGCTCTAATGAATAATGGTGCAATGAATAAGGAGTGCAAATATCTCTTTGAAATCCCAATTTCTATTATTTTGGATATATACTTGTAAGTCGTATTGCTGGATCATATGGTAGTTCTGTTTTCTAATTTTTTGAGGGAACTTCATACTGTTTTAAATGGTAGCTACACCATTTTACATCTCAGAGCACAGTGCACAAGAGTTACAATTTCTCCACGTCCTTACCAACACCTGTTAATTTACATTTTGAAAAATAACGGCCACCCTAACAGGTGCGAGGTGATATTTCATTATGGTTTTGATTTGCATCTTCCTTCAGATTAGCAACATTGAACATCTTCTCATATACCTGTTGACCGTTTGTATGTTTTCCTTGGAGAAATCCCTATTCACATCCTTTATTCATTTTTTAAACTGGGTTATTGCTTTTGTTTTTTGGCTATTGAATTCTAGGTGTTTTTTAAAATATATATTTTAGGTGTTAATGTCTTATTAGATATATGGTTTGCAAATATTTTCTCCCATTGTGTAGGTTGCCTTTTCACTTTGTTGAGTGTCTCATTTGCTGTGCAGAAGCTTTTTTGTTTGATTTAGTCTCACTTATCTATTTTTGCTTTTGTTGTCTGTGCTTTTGGTGTCATATCCAAAAACTCATTGGCAAGAACAATGTCATGAAGCTTTTCACCATGTGTTATTCTAGGAGTTTAACAGTTTTAGGTCTTACGTTTAGGTCTTTAATCCAGTTTGAGTTGATTTTTGTGTATACCGTAATATAAGAGTTCAATTTCATTCTTTTGCTTGTGGATATTCAGTTTTCCCAGCACCATTTGTTGACGAGAATATCCTTTCCCCATTGTATTCTTGGCATCGTAGTCAAAGTTCGTTTGCCCATGTATGCATTGGCTTATTTCTGAGCTCTCTTTTCTGTTCCATTGACTTTTATGTCTATCTTATGCCAGGTCTGGTGTGTTTGTTTTGTTTCAGTTTTGGTGTGTGTGTTAAATATTTAGGATTTTCTTCATATAAGCTCAGATCATGTCATCTGTAAACAGAGACAATTTTACTTTTACCTTTTCATTTTGGATTTCATTTCTTTTTCTTGCCTAATTTCTCTGGCAAGTAATGATGTTGAAAAGAAGTGGAGAGAGTGGACATCCTTGCTTTCTGCGTAATCTTAGAGAAAAAGCTTTCAATTTTTCATGGTTGAGTATGACTCTTGGGTGAGCTTATTGTATATTGACTTTATTAAATTTAGTAATTGCCTTCTGTCTCTAATTTTTTGTATGATTTTTGATAAAGATTTTACTTCATTTGCCATTTTAGAGACTTATCAAAAGAAAAAATACAGAAATCAGCATTGCATATTTCTCACTTTGTTTAATGAGTGAACAAATAATCATATATAAAAGAGAGAATGCTTTTAAAGTTTATTTGCTTTGAGAGCTTCTAATTTTTCAAAATTGACATTAAATAAAAAACTAAATACACTTGTGAAATTCTATTTTATGTAAAAATTAACTGAATTTATCAGAAATGTTATTTGGGGGACTTTTGTTTAAAGATTGTGTGTACTCAAGAAGAATATGTATTCTTCTCCTGTTGGTTGAAATGGTCTGTGTATGTTTATAAGGTGTGTTTGGTATATAGTCTTCAAATATTCTTTTTTCCTTATGGCTCTTCTGTCTGAATGTTCTATCCATTATTAAAAGTGAAAATTGAAATATCCTACTATTATTCTGTTGTTGTTCATTTCTCCCTTCAGTTCTGTTAATGTTCACTTCATATATGTAAGTACTCTGATGTTGTATGCATATGTATTTATAACTGTTATTTCATCCTGGCAAATTGACCCCTTTATCATTATACAATATCCTTCTTGGTTTCTTGTGACAGTTTTTGACTTAAAATTTATTTTGTCTGATATAAGTATGGCCATCCTGCTCTATTTTTTGCTTTTGTATGGAATACCTTTTGTTTCCCTCCTTTCACTTTTAACAAATGTGTACTTAAATCTATAGAGTCTCTTGTAGACAACAATAATTATATCTTTTTCAAAGTCAATCAGCCATTCTATGTCTGTTTATTGACAAACTTAATAAATTCACATTTAAAGTAATTATTGATAGAGAAGGACATATTGCCATTTTGTTTATTGTTTTTTGTCTTGTAGTGCTTCACTCCGTCTTTTTCTCTCTTTCTATCCTTTTTATGTTTCATTGATTTTTTTTGCAGTGATGCACATTGATTCCTTTCTCATTTACTTTGTGTATCTTTTATAGGTAATATCTTTGGAGCTCACATAAACATATTCTAGCTATAACAGTCTTTTTAAAGCAAATAACAGCTTACCTTCAATCATATGCAAAAATTCTCCACTTTTACTTTTCTCCTTCTATGCTCTTTATGTTATAGATGTCACAGATTGCACCTTTTCATGTTGTCTGTCCACTAGTATATTTTTATAGTTATAGTTATTTTTATACTTTCGTCTTTTAACTTCTATACTGCAATTTAAAGTGATTTATATACCACCGTTACAGTATTACAATATCACGTATTTGTTGATATATTATCTTTACCAGTGAACTTTATACTTTTATATCTTTTTGTCTTGTTGTCTAGCATCTTTAGTTTCAATTTGAAGTATTTCCTTTGGCATTTCTCGTAAGGCAGGTGTAGTGAAGATAAACTCCCTTAGCTTTTGGTTGCGTGGGTAAGTCTTTATCTTTCATTTTAGAAAAGAGAATTTTTACAGGTACAGTATTCCTGTTTGGAATTTTTTTCTTTTAGCACTTTGAATATATCTTCCCACTTCATTCTAGCCTGCAAGGTTTTTGCTGAGAAATCTGCTGACAGTCTTAGGAGAGTTCTTGTATATATGGTGAGTTGCTTTTCTCTTGCTGCTTTCAAAATTCTCTTTGTCTTTCTTTGACTTTTGGCAATTTAATTATAATTGCCGAAGTGGATGTTTGGGATTCATTAGGCTTCTTGAATCTGGATGTTTATTTCCTTTTCCAGATTTGGAGTATTTTTTGTCATTATTTCTTTAAATATGCCTTCTTCCTCTTTCTCCCCTTCTTTGCCTCTGAGACTTCCAAAATGCATATAGTGGTCTACATGATGATTTCCCATAAGTCATTTAGGCTTTCTTCACTCTTTTTATTATTTTTTTTTCTATTAGCTCCTTTGACTGTACACTTTCAAAGGACCTATTATTGATTCTTACTCCTGCTTTAAGCATTCTGCTGTCAAATTTATCTAGTGAATTTTTCAGTTCCGTCATTGCATTCTACAGCTCCAAAATTTCCGTATGTTTCTTTTTATGTTTTCCATTCCATCTTTTTTTTGTTGAAATTCATATTTTGCCCACACATAATGTTCCTTTTCTGATCGATAATCTTTTAAATGATTATTTCAAATTCTTTGTCAGTAATTAATATATATACATATATATAAATATATATACATATATAAATATATATACATATATATAAATATATATACACATATATGTATATAAATACATATATATATTTCTTTAGGGTTGGTTTCTGGAAAAGTGTTTTGCTGGTTTATTGAGTCGTGTTCTCCGATTTCTTGGTGTTCCTTGTAATTTGTGCTGGTACCCACACATTTGATAAAACAGCCACCTCTCCCAGTCTTTACAGACTGGCTTTGTATCAGGTAAGACATCACCTATTAGCCCAGCTAGAGATTCTGGGTGCCTTAAAAAACATTTTCTGTGGAGGTATCCTGTCCAGACATGTGCATGTAGATTCCTAATTCGAGGGATTTTCTTGTTTCTTGTATTCAGGAACTGGTAATCTCTTGCTCTCCCTGGGGTTTCCCTGCCTGACATACCATTGGTCTTTCAAACAATAACATGCCAGTCAGCTCTTTTTTGTTCTCAGTGGCCCACAGGCATCTAGAGTATGCCAGATCCCTTCAGTGCTATGAGTAGGGATAGACAAAATGTGGTTGTTGAGGTAGCCCTCCTGAAAAGTCAGAATATGGCACATACTGTCCAGTCTACTCTTTCCCTCCCTTGGGAGAAGCCAGGAGCTAGGAGATTCTTCCTGATTGTGTGGCACTGTGTCAGGAGGAGGGACTATGGCAAGAGGGTGTCAGGTGTTTTCCTACTATCTTTGATCTGGCTATTTTCTTGATCAGCTAGGGTACAGGAACCTCTTAAATGATTTCCCGATATCTCACAAAGGGAATTGATCTTTGCATTGTAGTTGAGTAAGTGTCTCTTTGGGAGAAAAAGAGGGTCTGGAGTTTCCTATTCTACCCTCTTCCTGACCCAATATGATATTCCTTTATATTAAAATTTTGTAAATAACTTAATGTCTGCCTAGATAACAACTAGATTCCCATATCTGTTTCTGCAACTAATTTCTTACCTTATATTGTTTTGATAAATGTATGAGAAAAACCAGCTTCACAGAGATATGTGATTGGAAAAAGGATTATTTTATTAGTCAATTATGATAATTATGGAGATAGATGTGTGTGTGTGTCTATATATATTTATGTGTGTGTGTCTGTATATATTTATGTGTATACACACACACAAATATATATACATTTCTATACCAAAACTCTACAGGTAATATTTTCCTAAAGGTTAGTAACAATATGATATCTGAAATTATATTAACCTTTCATGCTCTGCAGCATTGAAGCCTGTTGATCAATGCTTCACTTTAAATGAGGCTTTTACCCATGTATTATGTCATATCATTATGTGTTGGCTATTTGGAAAATGTCATTTCCTTGAGTTATACAGATCTTTCAAATGTTGGCCCATTATTATACAATAGCCAAGAAAACTGTTTTATTAATATTTTTACCAATCACATCAGAAATGTCTTAAGCTTCCAAATTCATTGTGGTGAATATAAGTTTTCTAAAATTAAACTTTTTACTTGATTATTGAATTTTATCATCAGTAACAGATATTATAAATTGTTTTATTTGAAATGACAGATTTCTTTAGTCTTCTTTGAGAAATTCTCTGCCAAATACTCAAGTTTGAAAACTCATATTCTATTTTTCAGTCATTCCATCAAGTGAAAATGGTATCCCATGAAAAAGCAGCTAGTTCAGCTTGCAACTCAAGAACACATGTGTTTTTGAGACAGCAATTATACTTCTGTGTGCAGCAGGAGTGTTTTGTGTATATATCCCATTTCATTACACAGAATATTTAAAAATTTACACTTAAGAGTTGAAATTTAATAAAACTAATAATTTCTACTGCTACTTCAAGGCCATTTCTAAGTAGAAACGAATGTTTCCTGCAAAAGGACATGCCAGTGAAGAATATAATGGATATTAGTATAAATGTGTGCTATTGCTTTGATCTGTACTAAGCAGCAAGCATTTTTATCAGACACTGATTTTACATTATCGGTGCAATGTCAAGACAGTGAAGACAGAAAATAACATCTTAGCATTATCATGCAAATAAATTTGACATAAGAGAGTCCCTAAAAGTTTGTCTGCAGACTACACATAGAAAACTGCTGGTCTGAGCTGCTATAACAGATATACCCAAGAATACAGAGGATCAAATAACATCAATGAATATACACTCATGTAATTATCTAGAGCAGTGGTTCTCAACCAGGGGCAGCATTGCCCCTCGGGGATATTTAGCAATGTCTGGAAAAATTTTGGGTTTCCATGACTGGGGAGAGAGGAGTTATTGGCATCCAGGGATGCTACTAAACATCCTACCTGCAACGCACAGGATAATCTTCCAGAACAAAGAATTAACCTCAAATACCAAAAGTGGCAAGGTACAGAGATCCTGGTGTAATGGTAGGGATGTAGGCCAGGAAAATGCTTGTCTCCTCCACAAGACCGTCTATGGGCTGAGGCTCCTTCTTTCTTGTTTCCTATCATTCCTAAAGGGTTGTCCTTATGCACTGGGTGCATCCTGGCTCATGGGAGGAACATCTGCTATGCAAGAGGCATAGAAACATAGTTGAGGACAAGAAATTAGCCCTTAAGAAGATGACTTGGAAGTCACATACATCTTTGCCTTTACTTAACATTCCATCGGTAAGGACTTGGCCAAATGGCCAGGCTAAGACTTTGTCATGGAGGAAGAAGGGAATCTATTTAAAAGGAGATGCAGAGAGTGGTTTCTAGAGAAACACTGGCAATATCCACTATGGTAGGGAAATGATCTAAAACCTTTGAAAGGATGGGCTCAAAGGAACCAGAACATCTTTAAAAATAGAACAACTTGAATTTTCTATTTATATATAATAAGAGATTTTTTTATAAATAAAAACCAACTAACCCAGTTCTTACTATATTTTACAAAGGCTGGATTTGTAATGGATTTGCCATTTACTTTCTGGAGGCAATTAATTCCTTGGGAATCTAGTAAATGGATTTGCCGAAACAAAGAATATGTTCTTTTGGGAGAGGTCATCCATTTCTACAAAGTATAAATCATCTGATATCTGACTGGTTTATGGAACTTATTTTGGGGCTTCATTAAAATCCTGCCTTTTTAACTTGAAAAACAAAGGGAAGACATCGACTTACTGTCAAAACCAACAAGGTCTGGATGAAGGCCCCTTGAAAGTCTTATCCCTGTGAGCTAGTAAACATTTATAGTTAATTCGAAATGAGATGCTTAATTACATAATTTCATTCCAATTAAGTTGCTAATTAATTGACAGGGCATCTTTGAGTACTTTACACAGCGCAAGTAAAAAGCAGCCACATCCTGAGCCTATTACCTGTGACCCTTTGGGAGAGATGAGTAAATAACTACTTACGAGCCTGGAAATGGAGTTTGTGAAAAGAGAAAACAAGAGGCCAGCCCTGGGGAGATCCAGGCTGAGGACCTCCCTTGGCCCAAGCTCCTTTGGGCTTCACCATCAGGCTCTTTCTCAAGAGAAACTAATGAAAAGAAAGAAAAGAAAAAAGAAAAGAGAAGAGAAGAGAAGAGAAAAAAGCTCTCACTGAGCATTTGTTACATGCCCAGCCATGTGCTAGGAAATTGCAAATGAAACATAAGACCCTAGACTATCTGCCCAGTCATTTTGTAAAGAAATAGGGGTTTTGGGGAGTTAGGTAAGTAACTTTGCCATCTCCCCAGCCTCTAACTCAGCCAGGTCTTTCTTCTTATCTTTCCATCTCTGAGCCTTATTCTAGGGACAGATCATAGGTGTCGCATTAATGTACCCAGAGAGGAGTAAAGTTTGTGTTAATAGTGAAATGAATTCCAATTTGAAGTCAATTTTTCATAGTAAAATGCATCATTTTACTACTGGCACAACTCAGTTTATTGAAGTGGAAAGATGTAATATAGGAAGAAACATCTACTCATGCACACATGCACAATATAGTTGTTACTTCACCTGCCTGCACTAGAGAAGATATTACTGAAATGTGTCTTTTTCATCAATTATTAGAGAAGCAGGAAACTATGGGTCAGGCAGGCTGGTTGTGTAGTTACTACATGGAAGTGTTTGCTCAAGGGCCTTTCAAAATCATTTCAGAAAATTCTCAAGGGTTGTACTATCACATTTTTACATCTTATAATTGGTTTTATTTTCTAAAAAATAATAAAATAGCTTCAAGTGAAGATTTATCACTGAATCTAAGGATTTCACACGGCTTATCACCTGGTATTTATCACCTATTATCTAACTGGCAGCACGTATCTTTATTTTTAAGATATTCTTTGAATAGGGGGGTTTCCTTACAGATATATCAACTATTTTGCATATTTCTAGTTCCCTGTCATTGAAGATCAAGCAAAATCTCATCATTTCATGTCTAAGTGTGTGTGTGTGGGGGGGGCATGAAATTGTTAGGAATCACCTTAGTGAATAACTGACTGAAGATTCATTGCTTAAAAACAAGATAATTTGTTTAGTAGAAGCATGCAGGACCTCAAAGAGATTATAACTCACAGAGCATTGTTAAAGGAGAGACAATATCTAATTCTTTTCCTCCACATGATCTCATACACCTACTTATATCCTCACCAATAAAGATGATGCAGAGGGAATCATAAGAGAGGTTGACTTTGCTGAAGTTACTCTTTCTTTGGTCATGACCAGTGCCTGGAATCATCTCAGAAAACTCCTTCCCATGGGAGCTCAGCAGCCATGCATATCCTGGCAGCACAGTTCCTATCTTGGCCACTGATAATGGAAGTTACTCAGGCTGTGATCCCTGAGGTCCACTTCCACCAGTGCCTCAGAATTTTAACCTGAACCTAACAAATTTGCATGGTATGTGGGCACATATCCATTATACATTGCAAGTGGAATGACAGCAGAATGCGCCTTGACAGCAATCTTATCCCATCTCCTCATGGTACAGATGGGGAGGTTGAAATGCAGGGAAGCGATAAGAAAATATCTGGTTGTGGTCATAATTAAGCCATTTCAATGTTGATGTTGAATGGACTGTTTAATCAGAAAACACAAGGTTGATCCATATTTGAACAAACATCCATGGACTTGTACAACTATGGACTTTACATATCTTATCTATCTGTCTATATATAGATATATTAAATAGATTTTCTAGGCATTTAAGACCACTGGACTTCTGACCTGGTGAGAGAGTTGTTTCTCTCCATACCGTACAGTCAGCTGTAACACAGGAAATCCTGCTTAGGAGGACACTCAGGGAAAATGGTCATCATGTTGCTACAACTTGGTTTCCCCTTACTCCATGCACATCATAAATATCTTACCTGATCTTATTTTCCACTGGATCAGAGCCCTCATGCAACAACTGGGAGGAGATCTTTTGGTAGACACTTGTAATTCAGTTTATTTTCATTTATTTATTTTGTTTCAATGCAAAATATAAATTAATGAATAAAATAAGATATCAGAATGTGATTTTGTTTTTAGAGCCCAGAGGTTAAGACTTCCTTAGTAGGTATGGGATGGAACTATATAACACATATGGACTGACATATTACTAAGGCTGTCTCTTGAAAGGTTTCATGTTCATGTCCTTTGCCCACTTTTTAATGGGATTGTTTGATTTTTTTTCTTGCCGATCTGCTTGAGTTCTTTGTAGATTATGGTTATCAGATATATACCATGCAAATATTTTCTCCCATTCTGTAGGTTGCCTATAAGCAATCTTTCCCTCTGCATATTTATATTTATTTATTTATCAGTTTTTAATAGCCATTAATTGCTAACAATTATGGTAAGTTTCTTGAAAAATGCATTTAAAGATATTTTCAAAATTCATATTTGGCTGTTAAGTATCTATATCCTAAAACTATATTTCTTTGCAAAAGTATCCAGTATTTCTTCTTTGAGGGAAAATAAATTTAATTTAGAGTGAGAAGGATTAAACCCAGGAATCTTTACTGTAATTTTCAAACCAGAAACTGAGATGCTGAATTTTTCTAATGGGTTGGAGAGGTTTCCTGGTTTACCTCCTTGTTGGTCTTTTTGCATGTTTGCTAGTGTTAACACCGAGGTCCACCAGATCTCTACGGAATCCCATTGTGAAAGGTGGCTAGTCCAGTGTTTTACCTCTGGCATGTACTTACACTTACTGAAAGGATCATATTCTGTCGTTGACTATCCTTTACTTAGATGGCATTAGTGAATACACATTTTCAGAAATCATTTTGAAGACTGAGCATCATATAAAAATCTATTTTAGAATACTGTGTTCAAGTTCCAAAAGCAGAGGAATAATTTAGTAAACTAGCTATTTCCATAATGAAATGGCAAATTTTGAAAATGACTAAATTTTATATAAAGATAATAGTTTTGAGTAACCTGTTCATGGGAAAATAAATTATTTCAAAATATTAATAGAGTTAAATTTTTATGACCTTTTACAATTTGTCTATTTTTAAAGTTTCCTTAATAAAAATGCATGTTTTTAAAATTTATATTGAAAATTTTTAAACAAGAAACAGAAGATTTCAAAATGACAAAGCAATATAGCACGTGGTTCAGAGCAGAGGCTTTGGAATGCAGATCCCAACTTGGTCATTGCAAGCTGTGTGTCTTGGATAAGACACCTTTGCCCAATTACTAGTTGAGGAAAAAAGGGATAATATTAATAATAATACCTACTCATAATGTTGCTGAGAAGATAGCATTAGAATGTCTTTAAAAAGCTTCTCACATTATCTGTCACAAAATGACATTAATAGTTACTTTTATATCCTCATTGACATTATCATTATCTGCTTTTTAAACAGAAGAAAAAAAATTTAAAAATTGGAACATTCCCATAATAAAATTTAAAAATTTTCAAATAAGGTTATTGCCATTCATTTTTAATTCAAATAGATAATTCAAGCACTTTCTTTTAACCGTTTTGTGAAATGTATGGTGTTTTCCTATATGCAAAGTTGATAATGGTTCTGTTTTCTTATGTAATACCCAAAGTCACCAAGTTTCAGGAGAAATAACTGTAAAAACAGGATTCCTCCTTGTATATATAGCTGAACATCATTTATTCATTTTGCCCAGGAATCGAAGAAGTGAAAAATTGGGAGTTATTGGTTTCCCGGTTCACAGACAAGCTTCCCCTGTTGCTCTGTGACCTTGAACAAATCAGTTTACTCCTCTGTGCCTCTGGGCCAGTGAGGGAGCTTTCAGCTGCAAACTGCAGGAAGTATAACTCCTGACAATGCCATCAACATGAGCACGGCAGATACAGAGTAACTCCAGGGCTGGTTAGTTCAGTGATTCAAGGCCAATATCTGAGATCTAGGTTTTCTTCCCAGCTGTCTATCCTGCCATCCTCAGTATCTCAGTTTTGTTCTCATCTTTTCCCTTCATGCACACATGTTGGCTCTGCAGGACTGTGCATTACTTACAGACATAACAGACTCCACTAGAAGGGGAATGAACATATCTTTTCTGTTGTATCCTTCATAAGACTGAAAAACTCTTTCCTGCAACTCCCCAGCCCTAGGATCTCCCTGACATGGCATTGATCAGACGTGGATCACATGTCACCCCAATCACTGGCAAGAGTTGTGACATCTCTCTGATTGGTTAAAGCAGGGGGAGGTCATCTGATTGGTCAGACTAATCAGGATTTCCCTCTGACCTGGAAGTGGTCTCTTCCCTAAAGGTTGGATACTTGAGCAAAATTTTGCTCAGGATTGAATGGACTTGTGTAACAACACAAAGTATTATATCTGCTGAAGCCTTAATTTATTTAGCTTATAAAATGGGGCGAATGTCAACTTTATCTATGTCATGGTGTTTTTTTTTTTTTTTAAGATAAATGAAATAATTTTAGCATGTGTACTTATAAGCAAACCCGTGACTCTCAAATGAACAGCAGCACTTTCACAATGAGTCCAAATCTCCTTAGCCAGTTATGTTTCAGTGCAACCCTCATCTCTCCTTCCCATGCTTTTCCAAGGCTCATCCATGGCTTACACAGCTTATCCTTTAGTCCTTGTCATAGCTCTTACCTTGCCAGTCATACAGATCTCCATTCCAATCCATGTGACAGTAAAAGGCACACACTAGATAATTTCTAATCCTTTTCTTTCCTTAACAAGTCTGCCAGGAACCATTAATAATGTTGAACAAAAGGCAATATCGGGTATATACACCACCAAGATGTAATTTATGCAGGTGATTCTACAAGAGGCAACTTCATTCTATGTTGTGCAGGAGAACTCAAAGGGCTTATTGTTCAGTAGGCATGCTTTCTTACCAAACACTGTTCTCCTCCCTTGTTCTGGACATTCTGGGGTGAGTTTTTATGCAAATGTGATCCACGAAGAAGGATTGATTTGTCCTCAGGCCTCGGTCACTGCCCATTTTCTTACACCCTGGGATTTGTTTCCTAGGTGCCTCCAGCCCTGTGGCCGAGGTTCCTTGCCAGTTCAGTTCTCACACATGGATACTTTCTCTTTATTCTCTGTTTGCTTTCCCTTTGCATTTATCTGCTTCCATCAATACAAAATACTGAAAGGTCCAAATTGATTTTCCTTCTCGAAAAATAAAAGGTCTGTTTTTCAAACTTTGGTATTTCCTAAGGAAATATCTCTGATCAATATGTGTAAGAATTAACTCCCCCCCCCCCTTATTATTGTCAGTAACTCAAAGCAACCTGTTTACCCACTTGGATTCTTCCCAGCAGAAAATGTTAACAATTGTAATTATCACCATTATGCAGTATGTTCAATCGTACAATCAATATAATTGCCAAATGGAAATTATACAATAAATATAATTGCTGCTTTACTCCTGTGCAGTATTTCAGTGGCACTTCACATTTATTTTGTCCTTTAATTACTAACAGGTGTAATTACAGCACTGTGCTTAGAGCCTAACTGTGTAGTTCATGGGAGTGGGCACAGGGTATAGCTATTGAGAGGGGCCAGGTGTGACTCATTCCTTACTGGCATTGTCTAAGGACACCACAGAGCCCACCTAGCAACCCCAAATAGAGCTGAACTGTGGACACATTTGGTATAAACTCTAGGTCAAAGATGCCCTGCAGTTCCTGAGACACATGCCTTTGCCATTCCTCCCTCTTGACTTCCAGAATCCCATTGTAACTATTCGTTGTCTATCTAGATGAGTGTATTCATTCATTCGTTCATTCATTCATTCATTTAACAGGTATTTATCAAGCAGTGATTATTTGCTATATACTCTTCCACATGCAGGAGATATTTAATGAACAGTAGAAACATGATGTTGAAAATCTAGGGGAGAAAAGCAGAGATTACCTAAGAGCAAACCAAGAGATAAGACATTCAGGGCGATTAGTGCTAAGAAGAAAAACTTACTATGACATCTTAATGTCTTTCGATTGAGTCGCTATGGAGACCTTTCTAAGACATGATATTTGACTTGAGATGGTAGCGATGACGCAGGTCGAACAACCTGAACAGGCAGTGGTTATAGCAAATGTGGAGGCCCTTAAGGGGAATAAGCTTAGGAACAAGCTTATAGTATTTAGGGGAAAGAGAGAAGAGAGAGACTGTGAGGTGTGCTGGGAGAGGTGAATCAGAAGGGGTTTAGATGTAGAGGGTCTTTAAGTCTTAACAAGAAATTTGATATTTATTCTGTGTGCATTGGGAACCCAGAGGAAGATTTGGTGCATAACTGAATTTACATTTTATAAAGCTCATTCCAGCTGTTGTATAAAAAACTAGATTATAGAGATATAGAGCTTGCTTGATCTGTGATGGTTTCAGTGGAGATAGAAGGAAGTGGAGTGATTAAAAAGTGGAGCAATTAAAAGATCATTTGGGAGGTGGAGTTGCCATTGTCTGCTGATAGAGTTGATGTGAATCGTGAGACAAAGATCAAAATCCCTAATGGCCTGAGGCTTTTGCCTTGGAACTTACTGAGATAGGAAAGTCTAGAAAAAGAAGAGCATTTGTCCTAAGAAAACAAATCTTGTTCCATGTGAAATGTCATTAGATATCCAGGTAGACTGTTGGATACATACCCTGAAAGGGGAGTAGTGATTGGTGTAGATATAAAAATGAGAGACAATAGCATTGAGGTAAAATAACCCATGGATAAGGCTGAGATAACCTCCAGGGACAGAAGACAGAAAGCGAAAGAGGTCCCAGGATTAAGCTGTGAGTTTTTGCAACATTTAAAGGTCCCATAGTGAAGAGGAGCCAGCGAAGAAAATTCAGAAAGAGCTGTCATGTGGTTGAGGGAAAACTAGGAACAACTCCATCCAAGAGAATCTGTATCAAGAAGAGAAACCTTAATGACATGATTTGTTGCTGAGACTTAAGATGACAGCAAAGATGTGGTCCCCGGATTTGGCAATGTGGAGGCTGCCACTGACCTTGTCAGAGCAGTTTTAGTGGAGGTTCTAAGATGCATGTATGATTTGTGTGTGGGGGGATGATGATAAAATGTGAGGTGAGGAAATGGAGACGGCATGCACGGATGATTTTTGCAGAGTGCTATGACAAAAAAGAAGCCCAGCTCTAGGTGGAGGGCCACATGGTCAAAGAAAGGCCACTGGCTATATTTGTGTGCAGGTAAGGGTGAAGAATGAGAAATGGATGCTGCAGGGTGGGAGGCAATTGCTTTGGAAACAAAGTCCTTGAGTAGATGAGACATGGAATCCAGAGTGTAAGCAAAGAGCCTGTCACAGACAGGAGCAGAGGTTCGTCTTTCCTTGTGAAGGGAGCGAAGGCGAGAGTGTAGGCACAGATTCAGGAAGGTCAGTCCATGTGGCGGTGGGAGGACTGTTGCTGCCTCCCCGTAGTTCGTGATCTAAAGGAGAGAGACACATCGTACACAGCTCGTTGCATGAGTCAGACAGCAGTCTGAGCAGAAAAGAGTTCTGTGGGAGGGTACTAGTGGGAGAAATCAGCCTCCCAAAGTTTGACAGAGAAGGTGGCATCTGACTTGGGCCTTGAATAATATATATCATTTTGCTGTTTTTTGACTTAGACATAACACATGTAAGGGCATTTCCTCCAAAAGGTCCCTGGCGAAAGACACTGTATCAAGTAAGACCAAGGAAGACACAGGTTGATCTCTTGCTCCGAGAATGCTTGTCTTTCCCCAAACACTCCATCACCTCTCAGGCCTCAGTGCCTTTTCAAATGCCTTGTTCTTTCTTTACAACTCTCTCTCTCTCTTCCCTTGGCTCATTTCTAATTATCTTACAAGGCTAAGTTGCAGAGTCCCTTTTCCAGTAAGCCTTTCCAACGCATCGCTTATCAATCTGAGTTAGATTCTTTCCTACATGTGGGTGGAGCAAAGATAGTGATTTCTACTTTTTGGATGTGTTGGGATAAGTGTTGGGCAGCCCCCATGGTGGTAGCCACCTCAGAGCTCAGGCAACAGGAATCATCTGAGCTCCAGAGGAACAAGGAAGGCTTACAGAAGAAGACAGTGTTTGCAGTCTTGGGAAAAGTCCTTGTTCATGTCTCCACATATGTGTACAGTACAGTCTAGCTATGTGTTTTACTTTGGTCAAAGGCCATTTTGAAACTTGTCATGCAACAAACATACAAATAAAAATCACTAACAAGCCCCTCAGTTGCTGGGTCGGAAATCCCACTCAGTTGCCAGTGTAGGTGGTTTTGGGTGGGTCTCAAGTACTATCAGCACCATCTCCACAGCCCCTGGAGGGAGCTTTGTTAATGAGAGCGTGGTCTATGACGGGAAAGTGCAACAGAACAAATTTTTCTTCCTTGTATCTCTAGAAAGGAGTCTTATATTATGGAGAACGCTTCAGCTCTTCATCTGAATATAGTGCCAGGATGATATCGCCACCCCTGCCCTCCCCCACAAGAGATGTTCCTGCCCTAGTCCCCAGAACGTGTGGATATGTTATGATCTGTTGCAAGTGGCATGAAGGCTGTAAATGTAATTAAGTTTCCTAATCAGTTGACACTGAGGTGGGAGATTATCCTGGATTACCTGGATGAGACAAGGATTCTTTTAAGTACAAGAGGGAGGCAAGAGAGTCGGTGTCAAAGGGATGCAGCATGAAAAGGACTCACCTGGCCATTTTGACTTTGGAGACAGAAGGTGGCAAAAAGCAAGGAATGTGGACTGGAAAAGGAAAAAAAAAAATGTAAACAGCCCTCTGAGCCTCCAGAAGAGCACAGCTCTGTTGACACGTTGATTATAGTTCAGTGATGCCAGCCTGAATCTGAAGCTCCATATAAAATCCATGCACAGTAGCGGAGTTTAGAGTGATGATAAGATGAAACAGCCCAGGAGTCACCAACAAAATGGTGTGCCTTGTAACAGTGTCCTTTGAGTAAGGGGAGACTGCATATGCAGCAGTTTTAAAACAAAATCCCTTATAAATCCAGTTTCCCCAGCTTGACGTTTGAGATAGTAACACATTCATACATTATGGGGCAGATGTAAATAAAATTATGTGCTTTAAATGGTTTTGTAAGCATAAACAGATTTCCCCCTAAAATCTCTATGTTCTAACATCCTTATAGAGTATTACAAAGTTTACTGGCCTGAGAGATGGAAGAAGGGACGGGTTCAGGTTTTATTATCATGCCCTGTGACTTTAAGAAATACAGTTAATCTTTCTGAAGACACAGTTTTCTCATCACTAAAATATGGATTAAAAGGTCTATTCTTTTATGCTAAAAGGTAATAATAAATGTACTTTACATACCATACAAGCACTCTTTAAGTGCAAAGGATTATTATTAACAATAGATCTCACTGTATGTAGGCCTCATTTTTGGTCAATAAGACCACATCTACAACTCAAGCTCTTTCTGACCACATGGAATCAAATGTTATCTTCTCTACATGAGCTACAGTGAGTGGGTGATAAGGAAGGTGATGAATGAATGATAGGTGCAGAATTGTCCATATAATCAGAGGGCCCTTTTCTCCAGCCACTGTGTCCAGGAGATGTGCTCTCTCTGGACAGAGTTGCTCAGATTTTAAGTCAATGCTTAGTAGAAAGGCCCTTGGGAATCACTCTTCCATGTTTAGATTGATTCATGGGAAGGTTGTAGCACCCCAGATCAGTTCTGTTGCTCAGGGTTCCAAACACAATTCTCTGAAATGTCCAGTGAGTAGAAGTAGGGGTCAAAGTTTCATGGAAGTCCAAAAAGGCAGTGTACATCTTAAACATTTAAGAAAATCCTGTCCAGCATGAAATGGTATCATGAGTCTGAGAGTCAGGGTCATTGTCTCTGACAGCAACCAAGATGAGAGCACCCAACTGGTCCTCCTGGAAAATTCTGGGAGGCAGAAGCTTTATTGATTGTTCTGCCTTCGGGACCAGATGCCTGACCCAGTGCCATCACAAAGGAACTGCTCAGTGAATGAATGAATGTATTATTTCTATTGTAATAATATTAAAGATAACGGCCCTTTTGGACTATGAGTCTTCTTTGTTCAAAGAGGTATTAATTATCAAGGAACTTGAGGTGTCCACAGGGTCAACTTAGTTCTCTGAGCTTCCATTTCTATGATGTGAAGTCTCGGGGACGCTTACTATGTGGACTAGGTGTTAGGCACACAACTCTCCCACACAAACCCAAAAATAGTTCTCCAAAGAAGGAAAACCGTAAAATTTGGTAATATGTGTCAAGTGATTAGAATAGCAAACAGAACATAGTAAAATGCATTTGCTGCTTTTATTATGCTAAGTGATCTGGCCTGAATTTACTTATATTCTGATTATTTTACCTTAAATCTGTGCTCTGGGTATTGACCTATTTTTGTTCCCCCTACAGGTACTGTTATGCCTACATTCAGAAGGAACATATATTATCCTAGGTAAACAACACTGGATAATAAAAGAGTACATAAAAGACCATGTGATAATAATCTAAGGTGATACTAGGAGAAGTAAGCCCATCCCAGAACTTAAGAAATTCCTGATAAACTTGAGAAGCACAAAAACATCTTAAGGCCTTTAAGCTCTTTAGGATCACCCTTTTAGAAAAATTTGTGTCCTATTCTTTATTCACCAACTATATAATTACTATAAACCAAACATAAGCAATACTATAGCTGCTTTGTTTAAATTGCTCTTGACCTCTTACCTTATTATTCAAAATATTACAGTGACATAGTCTGATCAAAAGAGAACATTTAATTACAAATGTGTAAAGCATCTGGAGTTGGGAATCATGGAACTTTTGTACACAATAGCTGATGTTACCATATGAAAACAAAAACTCACGTGGTTATTCCATTAAAAGTCCCTGTTTCTGATCCTTTAGCTGTCACTTCATATTCGCTGAAAATATGAGAAAGGAAGTACTGAAAACATCACTTGAGAAAGCACACAGCCTGTCTGGCTACTTTTATGATTTTTCTGATGCGATATGGAAGAAAAAAATAAATAAACACTACTTTCTTAGGTGGAAGATCAAACAATGGAAAGATTTTTATCTTTGCAACAGTGCTTGGGAGAGTGAAACGAAATAAAATATGGCTTAGAAAAAGAGAATAACAGTTGTAATTCTTGGCTGTCTTATTTGTATGAGAGTAGAGAAATTCTTGATTGATAGGTAACAGCACTACATGGTGCCAGCTGTTTGAGTGGGATGCATTTCCAGTATATGGTTTGTTAAAATAAGGAAAGGAGATTTAAAAATCCCAACTTCTTATACAGTGGGAACATATCAACCGGTATTAATTGAGGGAAAGGCTGTATTTCTATCTGAGATTTAGAAAAAAAGTATTGGTTCATTCATTCATTCACTCATTCATTCATTTGCCGCCTCTTTAAGCTTGAATTCACAGAACATTAGTTGGGTGTAAAACTATGGTTCTAACAGTAATGTACTGAAAATAAGGAAGGGTAGCTAACAGTATATGCTATTAATAATTTTTAACTAATTCATTAGTTAATTCAATGTTTCCTTATAGCCTAGTATGGTATATAATGCCAAGCTTCTCAAAACTAAACCAAAAATATGAAGCAAATTTGTAGGGCTTCCTAGAAACTTCTCTTCCTGGACCCTCTTTCTGATTTGTTAGCTTAGCTTAGTTTGTCATGATCAAACATGTTCTGTGAGCTGATGCACAGAATATAATTCATGGTGTAAATACTGGATAGGTTGGGAAACTCTTTCATGTGAAAATTTAAGTGAATAGATAAACTAATCTATCTGATAATACACCAATTTGTTCATGCAGATGTGTATTTGAGACCTTTAAAGTCATCTTCTTAAATAGCAATAGTTTTAGGCAGTTTATGTAAAACCTTGATTTTTCTCATTTATTTGCACTTGCATTAACTTGTTTATGATGAAGCAACAAAGAGAGTGATTTGTTACTTGGCAGGGTAATACCTGTCATTCAATATTAGGACCACTGCATATAAAAGTGGACTTAGGTGGGGGTTAAGGAAGCAATCTACACCTGCTGCCTATAACATTAAAACTTTTTCTGGGCTGGGCACAGTGGCTCATGCCTGTAATTCCAGCACTTTGAGAGGCCAAGGTGGGAGGATCTCTTTAGGCCAGGGGTTTGAGACAAGCATGAGAAACATAATAAGACTCTTGTCTCCACAAAAAATAAAAAAAAAATTAGCTGAGCCTGGTGGTGGCCCATGCCTATAGTCCCATCTACTGGGAGGCTAAGGAAGAAGGATCGCTTAAACCAGGTTGCAGTTAGCTATGATGACACCCCCGCACTCTAGCCTGGGCAACAGAGTGAGACAATTTCTGGGAAAAAAAAAGTTATTCTGCATTGATCTAGTTCCCAAATTACATTTTTTCTTTCAAAAAGTTTAGAGTTCCATGCCCAGAAGTTTTTTAACCTTTTTTCTTTCAAAAAGTTTAAAGTTCCATGCCCAGTATTTACAAAAAAATTTTTTAATTTCACATATTATAGGGGTACAAATGTTCAGGTTATGTATATTGCCTTTGTCCCACCTGAGTCAGAGCTTCAAGCGTGTCCATCACCCAGACAGTGTGCACCACACCAATTAGGTGTGAATATTCCCACCTCCTCCTCCCCCCTCCCATCTGCCCAACACCTGGTGAATGTTATACTCTATGAGGACGTAAGTGTTCATCAGTTAATACCAATTTGATGGTGAGTACATGTAGTGGTTACTTTTCCCATTCTTGTGATACTTCACTTAGTAGAATGGCCTCCAGCTCCATCCAGGATAATACAAGAGGTGCTAGATCACCATTGTTTTTTGTGGCTGAGTAGAACTCCATGGTATACATATAGCATATTTCATTAATCCACTCATGTATTGATGAGCACTTGAGTTGTTTCCACATCTTTGCAATTGTGAATTGTGCTGCTATGAACATTCTAGTGCAGATGTCTTTTTTATAGAATGTCTTTTATTCCTTTGGGTAGATGCCCAGTAATGGGATTTCTGGATCAAATGATAGTTCTACTTGTAGCTCTTTGAGTTATCTCCATATTACTTTCCACAGAGGTTGTACTGGTTTGCAGTCCCACCAGCAGTGTATGAGCATTCTTGTCTCTCTGCATCCATGGCAACATTTATTGTTTTGGAACTTTTTGATAAAGGCCATTCTCCCTGGAGATAAGTGATATCTCATTGTGGTTTTGATTTGCATTCCTTTGATGATTAGAGATGTTGAGCATTTTTTTTTTCATATGTTTGTTGGCCATTAGTCTATCTTCTTTTGAAAAGTTTCTGTTCATATCTTTTGCCCACTTTTTGATAGGGTTATTTGAAGATTTAACAATTCTTAATATTTATGCACCCAATGCAGGAGCACCCAATTACATAAAGCAAACCTTGTATGAGCTAAATAGCATGTTAAACAATACTGCCATAGTAGCAGGGGACTTCAACACTCCACTGAATGAACTGGATAGATCCTCCAAACAGAAAATAAGCAAACAAATAATGGGCTTAAACAAAGCTCTTGATCAAAAAGGTCTGACAGATCTTTACAGAACATTCCACCCAAATAAAGTTGAATTTACATTCTTCTCAGCTGCCCATGGATCCTTCTCCAAAATTGATCACATACTAGGCTACAAATAAGATCTCAAAAAATTCAAGAAAATAGAAATTATACCATGTGTCTTCTCTGACCATAGTGGTATAAAATTAGTGTTCAATTCCTATAGAAACACTCAACGCTTCACAAAGTCATGGAAATTAAACAGTCTACTATTGAAGAATTATTGGGTCAAGGAGGAAATTCAGAGGGAAATCAATGGTTATTTGATTTTTTTCTTGCTGATTTTCCTGAGTTCTATATGGATTCTAGTTATCAGCCCTTTTTCGGATGTGTAACATGCAAATATTTTCTCCCATTCTGTTGGTTATCTGTTTGCTCTTGATAGTTTCCTTGGCTGTGCAGAAGCTTTGTAAGTTGCTGAAGTCCCATTTATTTATTTTGTTGTTGCTGTGATTGCCTTGGGGTCTTCTTCATAAATTCCTTGCCTAGGCCAATGTCTATAAGAGTTTTTTCAAACATTTTCTTCTAGAATTCTTATAGTTTCGTACCTTAGGTTTAAGTCTACTTTCCACTATGAGATGATTTTTGTGAGAGGTGAAAGGTATGGATTCTGTTTCAGTCTTCTACATGTGGCTATCCAGTTTTCTCAGCACCATTTAATAAAAAAAAATCTTTTCCCTAGTGTATGTTTTTGTCTGCTTTGTCAAAGATTAGATGGCTACATGACGATGGTTTTATATCTGGGTTTTCAGCTCTGTTCCATTGGTCTATGTCTTTGTTTTTGTGCCAGTACTATGCTATTTTAGTTACTATAGCCTTATAGTAGAGCTTTAAGTCTGGTAAGTTGATGTCTTCTAGTTTGTTCTTTTTGCTTAGGATTGCTTTCACTATACGGGGTCTTCTCTGGTTCTATATGAAGCATAGAATTATTTTTTCTAGATCTGTGAAAAATGATGTTGGTATTTAAATAGGCATTGCATTGAATCTGTAGATCACTTTGGATAGTATAGACATTTTAACAATGTTGATTCTGCCAACCCATGAGCATGGTATGGTTTTCCATTTGTTTACATCCTCAGCTATTTTCTTCCTCAGTGTTCCGTAGTTCTCCCTGTAGAGGTCTTTTACCTCCCTAGTTAAACATATTCCTAGATATTTTATTTTCTTTCTTGCTATTGTGAAGGATATTGGGTCTTTGATTTGGTTCTCAGTTTGACTGTTGTTGGCATATAGGAGTGCTACTGATTTCTGTATATTGATTTTGTAACCTGAAACTTTGCTGAATTCTTTTATCAATTCCAGTAGTCTCATGGCAGAATCTTTGGGATTTTCTAGATATAAGATTATATCGTCAGCAAAGAGCAATTGTTTACTCTCTTCTGCCCCCATTTGGATGCTCTTGATTTGCTTCTCTTGTCTGGTTGCTCTGGCTAGGCCCCCCAGCACTGTGTTGAACAGAAGCAGTGATAAGTGGGCAACCTCATCCCAGGTCTAAATGGGAATGCTTTCAATTTTTCCCCATTCAGTATGATGTTAGTTGTGTGTTTGTCATATATGGCTTGTATCATTTTTAGTTAAGTCCTGTCTATGCCTATTTTGTTAAGGGTTCTTAACATAAAAGGGTGTTGAATTTTGTCAAGTGTTTTTTTGCATCTATTGAGAGGACCATATGGTTACTAAATGTGTGTGTGTGTGTGTGTATGTGTGTGTGTGTTTTGCCAGACAGTAGAAAAAAAGGGGCATACCCCTATTACAGCACTTATGACATAATTGTATGGATCACACTTAATTTCCTTATTGGCAAAATGTACATAAATATACTCATGGTTGTCACGAGGGTAAAATTAACTTGTTTTTGGTTGCTTGAGTCCAGGAGTTCGAAACCAGCCTGGATAATTGGTGAGAGCCTATCTCTACAAAAATATTTAAAAAAAAAAAATTAGCTGCGTGTGGTGGTGCAGGTCTATAATCCTAGCTACTCAGAAGGCTGAGCCAGGGGGATTGCTTGAGTCTAGGAGTTCGGGATCGCAGTGAGCTGTGATCATCATGCCACTATACTCCAGTCTTGGCAATAGAGTGAGACCCTGTCTCGCCAAGGGGGGAAAAAAAGAAAAAAAGTCACTCTCTTTTAACAAATTTCTATTGAGCAACTCCTTAATGGTTAGGCACTATTCTAGATATTATAAAGTCAATAGTGGACAAAACAGAATATTGCATAAATGGCAATGTGCATCATTAGCAATATGCTATAATAATATTATTCATCTTCAATTAGTGCAATTGGTGCTGTAGTGGTGGTGTTTGGTAGCAGCAGCAGCAGCAGTTCAGAAGTACTTACTGACTTCTATACCAGACTTGGATATTTCCTGACAGACTGATGCTAACTTATAAGAACCAGTGCCTACCCAAGACCTAATACTGCAAAGAGATTCACATGCTTGTTGAATGGACGCATTAGCTATGCTTGTTTAAAAGTAATTTAGTAAGTAACAAATTGAAGAAAGACAGGCAGAAAGAGGACTAGGATGATGACTCAGTGATGGAATTATTCAACCTTCTGCTTATTTCTCACAAGGAACGAAGGGGTAGGGAAGTAGGAGGAGAGGCATGGCATAGATTTCTAACATTATTGAACAAATAAATCAACTGTGTGATCTAACTCTATCTTCACAACAATCCTCTGAGGAAATAAGAGAGAAAGTAAGTGATGTGCCCAAAGTAACACAGCTAGTATAGTGAGGGGTTTAGGAATGGAATGGAGCCTACTGGGCCTTTCTCTTTCCTTATTCTCTGACATACAGCTGAGAACACCTTTTGGAGTGAACTTAGGGTTCAGAGTTGCCAGTTTCAGAGAGAAGGTTTGCAATATCCATGTCCCTATTGCCAATGAAGGACAAAAAGTGATATCACCTTCATACTCAACTAAGCCAAGTTCAATTTTAATTAAACATAAAAAGATAGCTGAATTGAAGGTCTGTAGTTTGGGGTAGACAGATTGAACTTGGCAATGTCTAGGCATAATTGCAGTTGGAACCACTGGAGCTAGAGTTGCATCCAGAAAGAACTAGAATCCATGGCTACAGGGAGGAAGTTTAACAAATACAATTTTGATAGCACTTTAGCCAAACTTTCTACACTGCTTTTGAATGGTTTTGATGTCTCATAGTAATTTATCTGAAATCGTTTCTGTTGCCAACTGTCCATTCTCCCTCATAGTGTTTTCATTAACTCTCTAGGTCTTCCAGATCTTGACTTAAAAGGAAGAATCTTAGTGAAGTCTACTAAAAGAGACCAACTAACTTCTTAAAGAATAATGACCATTTTGATGGGAGGCCTTTGAGTAGTGGTTATTAAGTGGGCAGACGTTCAATTAGGACTGGAAAAAATTGTCTTTTTCAGTAAGAAACTGGTAAAGGGGATGCCTTTGAAGAAAGAGTAATAGTATATGTAGGAAAGGGACATCATAAAAGTAGTGACTCAGGATATCTTTACAAGGTAACTATTATGAAGGGAAAATAATAGAACACCTTTGGGTAGGTTTTTCCATAAATATTACTATCTTTCCTTAAAGGGATACAAAGGGTATTTCACCTCACATACAGTTGACATTATTTCATGTATTCATTCATTCAACGTCTATTATATACGATGTTATATTCCACTCTGCTAAGGATTAGAAGAGGGAGATATAGGTCATGCTCCATAGGGACATAAAATTTAGAGAGGAAGATAATTGGCATATACTCATCAATATAGCAGTAATAAAAGGAAAAGAAAAGCAAAGAAACAAATGTTTCTGAAGACCTACTATGTACCTACCAGGTATGTATAATTGATTTCATTTTAAGGGAAAGAGCAGAAGTTTAGATATGCCGCACAATAATTTGCCCAAGTTCACACAGGTATAGATTCACAGATAAGGCTCAAATTCAATACTGTCTCATTCCAAAGCCAGCGCTATATCCACTAAGCTGCCTGACTTACATAAGACAGGGATTTGGAGGTATTGGCTGAGGTGTCAAAATGTTGATGAAGAGGTAGACGTGTGTTGGAGATAAGAGTCATGACAAATGGGATTTTAGTATATGGTTATTCCAGACTGTCATCTTGTTGGATTGAGGGACAAACAAAGGGATATGTTGTTCTTCATTGGTTTTCCTCTGAAGTATTTGGGAAACTGAAAGCAAAAAAAAAAGTAAAAGGCCAAAGTTCGCACAAGATACATCGACCTCTTTAAAGGGAGATCACTTTTGAGAGAACAATTCTGTGTACACCTTTTTCCCTCAGTCAATGAATAGCTGGTACTGCTTAAACTCACATTATTTTATATTTTACAAGTCAAATCATTAATATTACTTGTTGATCATATTTCCCGTTGTATTTCTGGATAGATCTAAACTGTTCCTATGGTCAGGATGCCCTGATTTGAATCCACATATCTCACTGGCTGAATCAGGATCAGTGGCTTAAATGTCAGGGTCTCTACCCAAGGACATGTGAACCGTTGATTTCTTACCAAAGCCCAACCAATAGATGAAAAGGGCATTGTCTTATAAAAGGAATGGGCATGCAGGGATCTGAGTAGAAGGAAAATATGTGTCAGAAAAATTACTGAGTGCTATTAGGCGATATAAAAGCCTGTTCCTAAAAGTTACTTCATGCAAAGCACATTCGTGGACAAGAAACTGTTCACTTTGATTGACGTGCGATATACACATGGGGGATGTGTTAGATTAGCTGGAGGCACATTGGAGAGGACATGAATGTCAGGATGTAGAAGGTGGATTAACAGGGAATAATTTGATTATTTTGAGCAGAGAAAATAATCATTGCAGC
Source organism: Mirza zaza (assembly GCA_008750895.1). Lineage (NCBI taxonomy): Eukaryota > Metazoa > Chordata > Mammalia > Primates > Cheirogaleidae > Mirza > Mirza zaza. Next base: position 42,554 of record VSMD01012526.1, read on the forward strand.
TGTGCTTTAGAAAGACCATCTGTGAGTTATGTGGAGGATGGATTATAAAGAGAAGAGTGAAGACAGAGCGGCCAGTCAGGAGACTGTTGCAAAAGTTCAAGCAGAGATTTCAGATTAAATCAGTGGTGACAGAGAAGAAGAGCTGGAGTTGGACTCTAACGAATACTCATTTCAAGGGTGTATTCCAGTTCTGCAGAAATGGGCAGCAGATTAGAAGTAGAGGATAAGAGAGAAGAAATCATCAAACGTGTGTCTCAATACTTCAGCTTGAGAAATTCAACTTAGTTTGGGTTTGCATACAATGTGTATTTAACTATGAAAGTAGATTACACCCTTCCACTCAGTAATGGCAGTATATAGTCACAAGAAGCTCAGTTTCTTTTGTCTTTAAGAGGCTTCTCACAGTAGTAGCATTGCTTTTCCTGGTGAATTCAGCATAAAGGTCAGGCTTAGAAACATGACTTGGTTTGCAAATCAAGAACTTATCCATCTTTCAGCTGGTGACCTCACATTAACAAATACCATAAGACATATGTAAAGCCAGAATGCAAAATTAGTAAATTATAACAGAATAAAATAATGAATGTGCTAATATGGGTACGTTTAGCCTCTTTTTCCCTTTAGGCACACCACCATGGGAAATCAAATAAAAGAATCAAAAGCAGAATGCTCTTTGATGAACAAGGAATCAGAACAATTTGGGTCAAATATTTAATAATAGCCAGGTCCAACCATCTGCCAACTGAAATTCTGTAATTAAAATCAGAATATTTAAAATTCTGTAATGCAGTCTGTTGCATGTACTAAGTCAGGTTAGGATGACAACTTGACTTTCACCTATGATTTTTTTTTTTTTTTTGCCTCCTTATTTAACTAACTCCTTGGTTTAATATATTAATATATGCAAATGAAAATTTATCAGTCTGGTACAATAAACTCTTTTTGGAGTGGGCTATTTTCTAAGTATTATTACATACTTCAGCTATAATTCATTAAAATTGACTGGACAATTCAATTCCAAGGACAGTGCTATCTTGTATTAATATTTTGAAATCTACCTCACTGTATAACTCAAATATTAACAGGAGCCCAGGAGCCTTATAGAATCTGAGATGTTGACAGTATATATATATAGAGAGAGGTATATAGATATGTGTGTGTATGTGTATATATATATGAAACTATATAAAGGTGAAACTATATATATATATATATATATGAAACTATATAAAGACTAATATACATATATATATTAGTCAAGGCAACTATTGTTAGTTTGTAGTAAAGAGTCCAAACTAACACTGTCTTACTACAACAGGTTTCTTTCTTGTACTTATCACAGTCTGATGAAGGGCTGGTAGGCCTCCATGGCAACTCTCTTCTGTGTTGGATATCTTCTCTTTAACATGCTACTCACTTTCTCCCATTCTCCTCCTTGGGGTATGCATGGAAGCCTGTTCTGATTAGCCGTGATCAGTGAGCTCCTTTGCCATCTAACCTTTGGTTGGGTTTTGCCAATGGAGGACAACCACAGGCAATGACTGAAGTGCAAGAGCAGGGATTAGGTTGGAGTGCTCGTTTCCGCAGTGTTGTCTCTGCTGGCATCAAGCTTCTATATAAGGGAAATTCTCCAGTCAAGTGCATTCTCCACACAAGTCTCTTTCTGGTTCTGTAATCCACCTCCTTCATTTGCCTCCTTAAGCCTAGGAGTGAGATTATATCCCTGCTATTACTGTCTCTGGGGTACTACATTATTCTTCATTGCTATATGTAAAACTTTTCCTGTCTTATATAATTTGCATAATTTGTCCCTTTGCATCTCTTCTCAATTTCTCAACTTGCTTGTGCCTTAGGTTATCTACTAGGACTTTGACATATATTCTCACAGCAGTGGTGTGGCAGTTTAGGATTCTTCCATCTTGTGATGCTGCCATCTTAAACATATGCTCTTTAAGGTTGCTGTCTATTTGAACACAGTGGGATACCTAGGCAGAGTTTTGTGGTCAGTCGTGTACATGGTAGACTTTTCTACCCACATGTCAGGACCTACTCACATGGCCCTAACATCACTGAAGTGGAATTTTTCATGGACCCAGAAAGGTGGAGAAATAGCGGAATTTGTGAGTATTCGGTATTACCTGTGTCACAAGTGGAGATGGAAATGTGGACATCAACTCAGAAGGCAGATGATATTAAGAGACAAATGAGAACCTTAGAGGGTACTGGAACAATATACCAACTCAATCCCAACATCACTTCTGACCATATGCCCCTAATTCTCCGATAGTTTTCCTTCTACTCACAGATAACGTTACCATTCTCCAACTCACCTTCACTCAGATGTCAGTGCCATCTTGGTTACCTTCTATACCTCTGTTCCAACATTAAGTTAGGAGAAGCCCTGCAGACTTTAGTTCTGTTAGTCTTCTGGGTCCCATCTGTCCTTTTCATTCTAACAGAAGCCAGGTTGGATGTGCTAGGTGAAGGAAGCTGCACAGGTAAGTGAGAACTGTTAGAGAGACTCTCCACAGAGAAAAGATAGCCAAAGACAGACTCTAAGTTCCAAATATGGAAACAAGATGAGAAGTCATAAAGTAGACCAAGAAGCCACAGTAAGAGGTATGCAAATTAGCACAATATCATCAAAAGCAGTCCAGGAAGGGAATTAGGGAAGGTCAAAAGTGCCCAATTCAGGAAGGTGTGAGATGTATGTGGAAAACATTTTTTGACATCCGTACCCATGGTCTTTACCAATATTGTACTGAGGGACCACGAGTCATTGAGGGCTGCATAGCCACTATGAAGAGGAGGGAGTTTCAGTGCAAAGAGGGCACGCACATCCATCATCTTCATCCTCATTTCCTTTCTAACTTCAACTCCTTGAATAGTCCACTCGCTATTCCTGTAAGATCCTACTTTCTTGAACTCCATATCTATTCTTTCAACTCAAGAAATAATTAATTTCACTGCTGTTTCTACATTTAGATCACACCTCATTAGTGCTTTTTAATCACAGTTGGGTCCCAATTGTTATTCAACTATACTTTGTTTCTTTTTTTAAATTTTAATAGCTTTTATTTATCCATATATCCAGAATATTATCATTTCAACATGTAATCAATATAAAAGTTATTAGTGAGTTGTTTTGCATTCTTTCATTAGTACTAAGCCTTTTTTTAATTTCACAATATTAAGGGGGTACAAATGTTTTAGTTTACATGGATCACTTCTGTAATGCTTGAGTCCTGGCTAAAGGTGTACCCATCACTGAAATAGTGTTCATTGTACTCGTTATGTAGATTTTTGCCCCTTCCCTCCTCACTCCTCCCCATGGTTGATTTCCACTGACTTTTACTTCCCTCAGTGCATGTATGTGCTTAGCATGTGGATTCCACATCTTTGCAATTGTGCACTATGCTGCAATAAATTCTGAGTACAGGTGTCTTTTTGATGAAAAGTTTTTCTTCCTTTAGGTAAATACCAAATAGTAGGATTGCTGGATTGAATGGTAACTGTGCTTTTAGTTTTCTGAGGAATCCCCATACTGTTTTCCATAGAGGTTGTACCAATTTGCAGCCCCACCACACTTTTTAAGCATTACTTTCTCTCTGCATCCATGCCAGCATCTATTGTTTTTGGACTTTTTGAAAAATGCCATTTTAAATGGGATTAGGTGATATCTCATCATGGTTTTAATTTATTTCTTGTCGACTCTCTATTCTAATTGCTATGTTCTGTCCAAAATTTTCTCCAAGCCCCTTAAGCCTCCATTCACCACACACACCAGTACAATGAGGCTCTACTTTTCTTCCTTCTACCTAAGACATCTTTGCTTCTTTGACTCTTTTGTAGATCTGAGAAAGTGGAGCCCCTCTTTGCTGAGGAATAGTTGCTATTCGCTCTTCTCACCTCTACAAATAGCACCTTAATTTCTTCTGTTTAATTTGCATCTTCAAATATTCAGTCTTCGCTATTGCTCACTCCTTTATTTCCAGAACTAAGAAAGGATTTAGAACAGATAATTGAAATATCTTTGACCTCCTTTAGACAATACCTTTAGCCTTTTCTCCACCAGAGCCTGACAGTTTGCTAAAAAAAGAGACCATTCTCATTGGTTTAAAAGGCAATTCTTTTCATTTTCCCTTGCTGACCCTCTGCTTGAATAATAACTAATAAGCTGCAGAACTGAGCCGTGGCAGCCAGGAGGTATGACGACAGCTAGAAAATGACAAGCATGTCTTGCTGATCCACAGGCAGCAGCACATCTGGAAGTGAGCATGTTGCAGGAATAGTAGTCTTATCTCTTAAGAGAGATTTCCCCTGTCTCTTCTATTCTCCCCCAGTGCTGAGATTATTTTTATGTACAGACTAAACCACATTTGAGGATTATTTATTGCTTTCCATTTGGCTTTCCCTTTGGGGGGCTGAAATAATTGCTTGTTTTCCCATGTCAGGACTTTGTGAACACCTGCCTATATTTTGTAACCATCTCAGTGACCTTTACACCAGATTACATATTAAATTTTTTTTTTTTACTATTTTGTATGTCTTATACATTTCTGCTTCATCTGGGAATTCCTTCTCATCATTATCCCCAAAATAGAAGAAATAGCACGTTTTGAAAACTAATTATATAGCACATTTGCAAAGTATATTCTCATACTTGGTCTGATTTAAGCCTCACACCAAATTTATGGGATCAATATTGTTAGTTCCATGTTATGAACAAGGATATTGATGCAGGGAGAGGCTCAGATCCTTGCTGGTGGGTTTCTGTGCTTCGTGGTTCCTCTTCTTGGACACTGAGTCCCTTGCTCTACATTTCTGCTTTAAAAATGCTGGAGATGCAATAGGCTTTCCAGATGAGTTGCTGGGATAAGTGAACTTTCAGGTTTGTTCTAATCTGGATGTCTCTGGTTCTCTCGTGATTATAGTGCAGTCGTGTTAGGCAATCAGTGTAATTGTCCTAGCTGAATGAAAGAGTAGTTCGGAGAGTAAATTACTACTTTCAGCAATTATTTTTTAATATCTTCTATTTTTATTGATTGGGAAAGAAATCCCAGGATCCTCAAGGGAAAATGTGTATTTATTTGTATTTAGAGTTCAGCAGTAAAATGCATGGGCCATGTACTAGTGGATGAGTTTGGGCAAGTTACTTCACCTTTCTGTCTGTGCCCTTGCTCCTAATGCATCATATGGGATAAATAACATACCTTTCCATAAAGGTTTTGTGAAGTTCAAATGTCTGTACACATGTCAAGTGCTTATAATAGTACCTAGAACATAGTAAATTCTCAATAAACACCAGCTGCTGTTGCATGTGGTAAAAACAGTTAAGCTGTGTAAGTAAGCTGCCACTTTTAAGAGTAGTATCAATTGACATATAGCTTAAAGCTGCTTATAGTATTTGACCATTTATTATTTGCAAAAGACTTTATATGCTCTCTCTCTCTCTCTCTCTATATATATATATATATATATATATGTATATATATATACACACATACTCCTTTGACCCAAATTATTAGATAGTAACAATTATTATTACAATTTAAAAGACAAGGAAACAGAGGTATAAGGAAGTTATTTAACTTACTTATGTACTCTTGATAAAAATTATGTAGGAGAAACTTAAACAGATTTATCTGAAGAGGGGCAACATGTCTAACTAATACACTAAGCCTTTATGGTCTCAGTTGTAGATTAAGCAGTGATTAAACAAAATTGGATGCCTTTTAAATGCAATTGGGAATGATATCTCAGAGCTACACCTGGATTTCATTTTTATTGTAATCAAACATTTTATATTACGTACCTTGATAAGCCACCAGAATGATCAGCAAGATTATATTAATGAAAGCAGAGCCTTGCGTTGAGTGTTTACTATGAGCACCTTTACTTTCATTCTCTCATTTACACCTCTCAGCAGAGGCTGGAGTACCTGGGGCCTGTGCCATGCCCCTAACTGTGTGCTTCACCACCTTGTTCTTCATGCTGTAGACGAACAAGCAGGAAGCATGCAAAGAGCATCTTGTAAAAGAGCTTGCACAAAAACAGGCTTGGAGATCTTTGTTCTTTCTTCTTCCCAGAGTAAATATCATCAAAAGGAGGAAAAATATTTAAAACACATAGGAGGAGAAAAAAAAATTAAAACTGCCAAGAGTGTCAATTACAAATGATTATTTTCAAAAATAAAATCTAGCTTTTAACTAATATATCACAGAGATAAAGCAATACAGTTTCATGCCTCATAGCAATTTAATAAATATTACTAAAATATGCCAACTGCCACCACGGCTCATTAGCAAGCTGTTTGTGTAATATAAAGTTATCCAGAATTGTTTTGGGGAGTTGGTTTGTCAATGCAATGCACACAGTAATCTCTGAAGAAAGTCAGGAACATATGGTCCATGCTCATCAGCTAACCCCAGGGGATTGCACCAGAATCTCTCTTCTTACAACTACATGACATTGAGCGGAGAGATCCAAAGAAGATAAGGCGGAAAAAATGGGTGGGAAGAGAAGCATTGATTACTCAAACCGTAAAATCGCACTTGGACGCATAAATCAGGAATCACAAAGTTAACATCTTCAAGGAATCTGTTAAAATACAAGTTGAACAGTGCAGCATTGGAAATGTTCAGAATATAAATCCTGAATCTTGGCATAGAGCTACAATTAATCATTTCAGCAACAGCAGTAAAATGCTGCATGTAGCATGCTACTGGCCAACATATTTATCAAAATGAAAATTCCTTTGAACATATTTTCAGTGTTTTACATTCTGAAGTTTACATACATATTAAACCATCTCTCTCAAAAGGAACATGACATGTTTTCTAATTTTAAGAGGAATATCTTTTCCCAATTAAACTGGTTTGATTAGGCAACTGTAGAGTTAACAACATCTGTTGATGATTACTTGTATAAGTAGAATTTTATACTTTAAAGATTATGTTTATTTAATAATCGTCCTTGCTCCCTGTAACTGGGCAATCAGAAAGGGTTTTTTTAATTTAATTTTGGGTTTTTTGCCCCAAAATAGGACCACTACATTTTGGATACCTATGGCAATGCAAGATAAAGTCTGGCTATTAGTTAGAGCAATACAATGACGGAGAAGTATTTTGCATTTCTTGGGTGCTTTCTTAAGTTAAATATTATCTCATATGTAAATTTTTAGGACAGTTCAATAAGAGGCTTATGAATTCGTTGTTTTTGGTTATTTGGAAAAATTTCTAAGATATTATTTGATCAATTTTATACTTATATTCTTTTGCTTTAATTTTCTCTAAAATCCTTTTAGTATTATGTCACAAATCTGGATAAGCCGCAGCTCCAACCCTCTCCCCACCCATGCAGAGCCAATCTTGGGTCATTTGATGCATGTGGTTTTATGATAATTTCCTAAGTAATTTCATTGATTAAAAAAAAACACAAAGACATATTTTTGAAAGGTAAAATAATAACTATGCAGTCATTTCAATTAAAATTAATGCTTATTCAAGCAGGAATGGGATTAGGATATATATTATGCATATATAAAGAATATTTTCCTGTGAAAATAAATGAAAGAGCAGAAGCAGGGAGAAAGTTAAAATAGCGTTACAACATATTGAGACGAGAGGCTTTTCATAGAGAAATTTAAAAGAAAACATTAGAATTGCCAAATATGAAGACTTTTAAGATAGAGAGTTAATATTACATTTATTTAGACTTTTGAGGCTTGGCCAGATTCTTCTCAATGAGTCTATTTTAAGGTGAAATCATTAAAGGCTGGCTCCCATCTCACAGATATTATTTAGAGTTGTTTAGGTGGAAACAGCCTGCCTCATGTGATCGCACTGTGAATCTCTCCAGCTAGAAGGTGGCTATGTGACTTGAAATTTAAATATAAAGCAAATTCAATCAGGTGCCAGGGTGCCAGCCTGCTGGACTGCCATATTGGGAGGAGGTAGAGGTGGAGGGCAGGGACTTGAATGGAGATTGGAATGTGTGAAAGGGAAGACTTCAAACTTTGGGTCTGGAAGAGCACAGGGTACCACGAGAAGCAATGTGTTGGGCTGAATAATTCATGATGCAGTACTAATTTTGACTCTTGAGAAAATTGCTTTCTCACTGTGCCAGAAGCTCAGTAATGAGACCAAAAAATCAAAAAGGAAGCTAAATGGAAGGAGGAAAAACAACCTAAGTCAACATCACATCAAATTGACAACCTGTTTAAGGTTGCAAGTATTGTCAAAACATATGAATAGACATTTTAAACCTTACTTAAAATTGACTATATTTATGCACACACTGATTTTTGAACAATAATAGGTACATATTATATGAATATTTTCAAAAATAGGTCCTTGATATGAATGCAGAAACTTCCAGTATGGAAATAAAGATTTGTGTGTCATTGGGACGTGGTAAAAACAAGCTGTGTATCTTGGTATAGTGTAATAGATCCATCATCATTTTGTACTTACAGAATCATATGGGTATCAGAAATGACCTTTGAGGCTAATTAACAGAGCTGCCATAAATATGGAACTTGATAAATGTTAATATTTATTGGATTCCTAAAATCCAGATGGTCTTCCGTGTCTTCCCATTTTCTTTGGTATATGAAATTAAAGTAAAATACAACCTTAGGCATCCTGTCACATGCTCATTTAATTCTTTGCTTTGATGATTAGAAGGAATTATGAAGTTATTTTTAAAGAAAAGCCACTGAATGACTGTTAAGCCATTAAGCAAGCTTTAAACTATCAGATTTCTACTCAGATAAAACAGCATTTCGAATTTCGGTCCTAGAAATCCTTTTCTTTAAAGAGTTCAAACAGCTCTTCATCAGAAAAATGCAGGGGAGAATGAAGATGTTTGAGATGTAGTCTTTCTCTTCTCGTTTTGTTTGCTTTGTTTTTGAGAGAAAATTCAGATGTAGCTCCAGGAATAGAAAGACATTCTTGGCAGATAACTGCAACCTCATAGAGGCTGAATAAGCATACACGGGACTCACACTCTCAGAAAGCCAAGACAGTCTCCCAGGACAGAGTTGGATTTCCAAAATTTACCTCTGACAAATATGAGGATTCTTCTGTAGTGGTTGGCACTATTATGCAAAGAGAGGCTGAAGACACACTGTTCTTCAGGACTAGCTGGAACTGATAGTTAAAATCTGGAGTGCCATGAGCAATACAAAGTAAAATTCAATTGAGTGTGCGTAGTCTTCCACTTGGTATGACATGGTATTTCATTCACCTCACTTAATGTGCATTTTGGAGACAGGGCAGTGGGCAGTCGGCTGGCTGCACAGGGCGTATTTTGGAGTCCCTGAAACATAGTCTTCCCTTTGAAGTGCAGTGTGCTGTGATTCTTCACTGTTTGGGTCACTATGAAGCAGCGGGCTGTGGAGACAGAAGACATCGGCTTGGTTGTAGGACCTCTACTTACTAGCTCTTTGACCTTGGCTAAGTCATTTCACTTTGCTTGGCTTCCATTTCCTCATATGTAAAATGATCATTTTAGTACTAATAGTAGTTTGAACCATATGAAATTGCTGAGGTTTGACTGACCTATAAAAAAAACCACTTTCAGATGGTTCAAGCTAACAGATATTTCTGAGATGTGTTCTGAGGATCAAAGAGAAGCTCATTGTACATAAACATATGCCTGTTAAATGTATCCTCTTCCTGGTCTAGTTACATCATCCACTGAACATTTTGTGGTGACTCAATGAGATAAGATTTGAAATGTAAGTAGTAGCACTCAATAAAAGTCAGTTTCCTCCACTGTGATTCCAAGCACTTTAATTTCAGCCACCGAAATTAACTATAAAATTTAACAATTTTATAGTGTTTTACAGCTTTGAAAGTGCTTTCACAAAAATTATTTGATTTTTATAAGTCAGTGATAAGAAAGTGGGGATTCCAAAGAACTTGTCACATGGGCTGGATTATCCAGACAGCTAATAGGATTTGCATATCACTGAGTATAGTACATGGTCATTGCCCAATACTGATGACTCTGAATTAATAAAACATTTAGCCTGGAAAGCAAAGGGGACATGTAGACATGTCACTGTCTAGCCTGACAATCAAAAACAATTAGATCAGTGGTCTTCAAATGTTTTAACCACACAGCCTTATATGTGATAATATATGAAACATCAAATATGTGTGGTCCTCTTCATTTATAAATTATCTATGCATGACAGAAGTAACATCCTTTATACATTATAAAACATACATGAACAGTGAAGCTTTTTAAAAATAAAGATTTAAGAATAAATACATTGCAAATATCAATACTTTTTTCCTGTATCCCACAGGATTGCACAGTTAGACTGTTTAACCCTTTGCACTCGGATGTCGAGTATGGGATAATGTCGAGTGGATGATGAGAAAAAAGCAAGCGAGTGCAAAGGGTTAAGTGAAGATGTTATTAACAGAGATTGGTGGATTTCTGTAGGCTTCATTGCTCAGGCCATGCTGCTCGTTACCAGGACTAAGAAAGCTTTGATATTTGTGATCAGGTCGGACAGCTTCTGAACTTTATGAAGCTAGAGCATGAACATGCAGCTCATAGGGAGGGCACAGGTAGGGTCACTATGAGAAAGAGCCTTATTTGGAGTCAGAGGTCTTGCCACCCAACACTGTGATCTCATGCAAGGCACACGTTTTCTCAACCTCAATTTCCTCAGTATGGGCTTATGTTGGGAGTAGGAAAGAATGAAATAAAGGTTGAGCATCCCTAATGTGAAAACCTAAAATCTCAAATGCTCTAAACTCTGGAACTTTCTGAGTGCTGACATGCTGCCACTAGAGGAAAATTCTACACCTGACCTCAGGTGATGGGCAAACAGGCAAAACTTTGTCTCATGCACAAAGTTATAAAAAAAATTGTATAAAATCATCATCAGGCCATGTGTATAAGGTATATATGAAACATAAATGAATTTAATGTTTAGACTTAGTCACCATCCCCAAGATATCTCATTATGTATATATCATTATATATATACAGATATTCCAATATTCCAGATATTGGCACTTTTGGTCCCAAGCAATTCAGATAAGGGATAGTCAACCCATATTGTATTGAAAGCACTTCCTAATCTATAATATATTATAAAATATAAAGTATTTTATTACATTTATGTAGATTGTCTATCCCAACATCTTGCACAGTAGGTAAATGATTGGGTTTGGTGAATAAATGAACAAAACTATTAATTAATGAAAGAATGTATTACCTTACTATGTCACTTAGGCTGTTTCCAGAAATAGAAAACCCACCAAAATATGTCTTTAGAGCAAGGTGCTTTGTTTTGTTTTCATTTCAGATAATGAGGATCTGGAGGTAAGTAGCACCAGAGCTGACTAATGCAACTGCTCAAAGCCATTGCTAAGGACCTAGTTCTTTCTGTGTTCCCAGTGAGCCATGCAGAGCCAATGGACTCTTTTCTTTTCGGCTGGCTCTACTCAATTTCCAAGATGCTAGCACTGTTCCAAGAAGCTATGGAGATGGCAACATCCAGAGGCATTGAAAAGGGAAGATTCTGTTCTTTCAAAATTGTTTTGCTTTTTTAAAAAAGGAGGCCAAGTATTCACTGAGGCTCCCTTCTTCTTAGGCTCAGTGGCTGGTGTTATATAACAGCCCATTCTGTTCACCAGTGTAGGACAAGAGCAATGATGCTAATTGGGTCTACTTAGCTTATTTGAGATTCATGCCTTAGAATTGAAGAAGAGGCCAAGCCTTCACTGAAACCTAATGAGTTTTATAGCCAAAAAGGAAGAGTAGCTGTGGCCATCAGGTTAACCACCAATAGTGCTGCTTCACTAGGCTGTCCTGGGCTGACTTTAGTCCACTCTCCTGCAATGGTAGGGCCACCCAATATGCTGCGTAAGGCAGGTATTTGGTCCTATTCCATCATGTATTGTGCATGTTCATTTTTGTTTTCATTTTTGACAAAGACTTTCATTTCACAATGCCTTCTTCATATATTCTTTAGATGCTAATCGAAAAAAATAGGATCAGGAAATTTAAAACGTAGACTTTCTGTTTTCTCCAGCTAGAGCATCATTAGTCTCACTTTCCTTACTGACATGTGTGGAGTCTTGCTCATCTCCCCCTCCACCTGCCACCATGGCAAATATCAGTTAAGTACTTATATCTAAGAAGGCCCTTATTAATGTGAAGTTAATTAAGAATCTGTGTTTCTGACACTTATTACAGTGAGTAGAAATTAATTTTTTAAGTCCAGTAAAATTTCATTAAGCAATAGCTTTTACCTCTTATAATAATAAGACATGTGAATAATTATGAGAAATAATTTGCTCTATTTCTAGAATAGATTTAATAGTAGGTCAAAAATGGCTATAAATCAAATTTGAATACAGGATTTCCCAGGTGATAGCAAATGGGACAATATGGTTTATAGGTAACATTTTGATTTTAGATCATTTAAAATATTTAGAATTCATTTGTCTAGTTTCACTTGACTCCTTCTTACTTTTTTTTTTTTTTGGCATCCTCTGAAACTTATATGCTAGACATCTTTCCTCCAGCTACTCCTTTTTCATCTCCAATTTGAAATCTATTTATTTTCATCAGTAATGATCAATGCTACAAGTCTGATTAATATGAGTAGTGCGTGTTTGTGGTTGTGTGTTTATGTGTATCCACATGAATTTTAAGACAGTTTTCTGCAGAATCATCTTCTGTTACTATTTTTCAAGCCATTACTATGACAAGCCAAGGCGTTCTGAATAAATTATGTCATTTATGGCTGAAACAGGCATTTAGTTTCCAATATTATACATTCCAACTTACGCCAGACAGACTTCTAATGACAATACCAACTAACTTATACATGAGACTCTAAAGCTCTGTTATACATTTTTTTTTAAATGTGGTATTTCTAATATACTATGGGCCTAATTTTTTAGGTAACATGCATTTACACTTAAGAAATCTGATAATTATCTATATTCAGCACTTTATAAACAAGGAAAATAATATTTAATTGCTTATATAAAATATGCCAATTCCTTACTGCAATCTGACTTCATGTATGGGTTGTCAGAAAGAATCCATGGATATTTTTGAGTATTTTATGCTTCCTGCACAAGGCCAGATGATTTTCTTTAGAACCAAGGAAAAGGAGCACTTAGAAAGTGTTAAATCAAAATTGATGATCTCGTAATTGTATATATACTCTGAAGCATACCCTGAAATATCAGTATTTTATACATAAGATAGTAGAAATTAGCAAATATAACCTTGCTCTGAGATAGATATTTTATGATGCGTTCGTGTGTGTTGCCCAGGCTAGAGTGCCGTGGCGTCAGCCTAGCTCACAGCAACCTCAAACTCCTTGGCTCAAGCAATCCTTCTGCCTCAGCCTTCTGAGTAGCTGGGACTACAGGCATGCGCCACCATGCCCGGCTAATTTTTTCTATATATTTTTAGTTGGCCAATTAATTTATTTCTATTTATAGTAGAGACGGGTCTCACTCTTGCTCAGACTGATTTCAAAATCCTGACCTCGAATGGTCCTCCGGCCTTGGCCTCCCAGAGTGCTAGGATTACAGGCGTGAGCCACTACACCCGGCCGTGTGTTTTTTTATAAATCTTAAATTTCCATCAAGCTCAAAGCTATGGAATCTGTAATTTGTTTATAATTATGCTGGAAAATAATCATCTGTGGTATATCTTTTTTTTAATTATTTTTTTAAATTTCAGAATATTATGGAGGTACAACTGTTTTGGTTACATGGATTGCTTTTGTCCTGCTTGAGTCAAAGTTATATGTGTGCCCATCACCTGGATAGTATACATTATACCCATTAGGTTTGATTTCACCCATCCCCCGCCACCTGCATGATTTCTGTTGAGTTTTACTTCCATCTGTGCACATGAGTGGTGATCAGTTAGTTCCAATTTAAAAGTGAGTACATGTGGTGTTTGTTTTTCCATTCTTATGATACTTCACATAGGAGTATGTTCTCCAGTTCCATCCAGAATGTTGCAAAAGGTATTCATTTTTTTCGAAGCTGTATATTTCTAAATGTTTTTACTAGCATCATTTCTTTTGTAATAATAGGTTATTTTTCAGTTTAATGATTACAAGTAGAGAGAGAAATATGCTTTTTCTTTTTTTCACTTGAAAATTAATGTGAAACCCTGATTTCAGAAATAAGATTTTTCTGGTCCAGTATAACATTTGGCATAAAAAGTTCTCATATTGTGTTTCTGCAGAACACTCATACTGAGCAAATGCAGACAAACTAAATTCTGCTGCTCATCTTGAATTAAGATAGTTGTTATATAATTCAAAGAAAGAAGTTAATAAGCATATTTTTTTTTTCAGTTAAAAGATGTTCTGTGTTAAATTTTCTATCCTGACAATGTTCATCTATCAGCAATGTCTAGAATGGAACAAAAATAAAACTAAAAATCAGCAGTTTTCAATCTATGTGATGCAGTTTTGGGGGAGGGTGCCCACAGGGGTGGTTACCTTTGTCGCATATGTAACATGGCCATGTCTGGCCATAGTGGTCCCTGAGGCGGTAGTTTTAGGTAGTGTGGCTCTGCACCCTGACTAGCGAGGCTCCATCACTCCCACCCAAATCTTAGCTCAGATGTTCCAGTGTGGGACCTCCAGACCTTCAGCGTAAGGACCACATGGGAACTTGGTAGAAATTCACATTCTCAGGCTCTACCCCAGAACTCCTAAATCAGATCCTGAGGGGTGAGGCCCAGAATCTGTGCTTTAATTGCTTGAAAACCACCGTCCTAGCCCCTGACTTGGGCATATTGCTTAACCTCTTTGTGCCTAAATTTTCTCAGCTGTAAAATGTCGAATATAACAGTATTTATTTCATATTTCTATTGTGATGCATTCAAGAAAATCGTGTGAATTGAATTCTGCAAGAGTGCCTGGCATATAGTTAGTACTCTAAAGCTATGGAGTGCTCTGCAAAAGCAGAACACACCTCTGTGTGCTCCCACATCTAAGCACATTTGAAGACCAAGCCTCTGACATCACACTTCCTTCTGTCATTGCAGAAACTAAGGTTGCAAATGCATGACAGTAATACACCCTTTTTAAAGAGTGAAATGTTATGAAAATTTTATTCTATAACATCTTTCATTAGTTTTTATATTCCTTAAATGGCCTACATTGTTTTACTTTCTAAATGAAATTCATTTTTATTATACTACAAATTCACTTTTGAATCGAAATCAAAGTTGTGGCATTAAGGGAGTTCCTAAAGGAAGAAAATCCAGGAGATTTTCTTTGAGGTGGTGGTGTGAGCATTTAGCTGAGTGTCAGAATTGAGGAGAGTATGGTGGGCTTTTATTAGAAACATGCTTTTCCATATTTTTCATAAAACTCCAACTATGGCAACTATTTCTCAATGCCATGTGCTTTGTATATGACTTATAACCATTTTTATTCTTAAACTTCATTCTGAGTTTCAGTAATTTTGAAATTATAATTGCTCAAGATCATTAGAAACTTGTTTAATCTATTTTCTGTCTGCCAAATCTGCCATATTTTCCTTATTTTTGTTTCTTTGTTCTTTTCTTCTGAATTCTAGGTAGTGTTTAAATTGGGTTCCCAAATCCTTGTTGTGTGTCCTGCTTTTTAGTGTCTCCAATGCAGAATTTTATTACAACTTTCCATTGTAATCTTCTTTCTGTCTCATGTTTTTTTTCACACCCTAATGCGTAGCTTTTTTGTTGTTTCCTGTTCTCTCCATCTTACTTTTGGCTATGTTATATGGAAACCATGTTACTTTTGCCTTTGTATGGAAATCACATTGTTTATGAATTATAATAAGATTGGAACTTTCTTCTGGATCCTGTAGTAGATCAGTATAAAATCTTCTTTTTGAGAAACTCAAGAATTTCCTCTTAGGATTTCTTTAATTAAGAATTCACTAGAAGACAAAGTCTGAAACAATTCTTCAGTACTGATACTTTACTGGAAAATGACTCCTACCATAGCCAGAGTGTGCTTGCTTGTCTACTTCCAAGGGCAGAACAGGCTGGAGTGAGTCACAGTACCTGCAACTGAAATGAGGGAAGAGCCAAGCAAGGATCTGGAACACAAATGAAGCTGAGCATGTGTGTGTGTGCGTGTGTGTTACTCTTAGCGCATCAGAGTACACTTAATTTCTCAAAAAAATTGGCAGCAAGACAGGCCAGGCCGTCTGTCCATACATGTAGTGATCCATACCCTACATGTGTAGTTGGAAGAAGTTTTTTCATGACTCCAAGCCAATTTCTATTTCTTGTGGGCATTTACTAATCGACTTCTGCTCTTGGCAGGATTTGCCCCTGCTCTATCACCTAAGTTGCAGGGAATCAGAACTAGAGATTTTTGAACTGTGGAAAATTTTTAATTTCCACTAAATATACTACCAGGGTTTTTGCTGCCTTTGTGCACTCAGAGTGCAAGTTTATAAATAGTCAATAGTCAAGCAACCACCACAAACATCCACATATACATGTGCACACACACACACACGCACACATACACCACACACCTCAACCATATTTCCATACATGCCTGAGTAACATACATGCACTTTACATATACGTATTACACACACCCTGCCTCATTTTCTGGTATGTCCTTTCACTTATAAATGCAATCAGTTAGCAGGAGTGCAGGATGGCAAGGGGAAATGATCAGAGTCCCAGTGCTCACAGAAAACAGTACCCTAGGGCTGCAGGCACGACCCTGTGGTTTCCTGGCTGGAACCCAACCTGTGAGAGATGCAAAGTGACTCCCTTTCCTTTTCTTACGACCTCTGTTTTATGATGACAGAAAGTGTTATAGGATTATGGCACAGTGAGTCACTAGGCCAAAGTGTGAAACAGCATCAGAACAGTCAGTTGTGTCATCTTTGCAGGGATATCTGACAAGTGAGATTGGGGCCCCCCATCACTCTGTGTTGTCCCTGCCTCAGTGCAGGGGTAATTACATATTTATTTACATGCCACCAGCATGTGAGCAACAAAATGTCAGATTTGGGGTTGTTATGTCCATTGCTATGTCCTCAGCACTTAAAAGAGACACTGGTTTCTAGGATGTAGCTAATACCTTTTTTGACAAATATTTGATTAGTGTGTTTATATGATTATTGGGTGTCTTCCCTAGACTAGGAGTTCCCTGAAGACAGCAGCATACTGTTTTCTTTGTCAGGTTATACTCCAGGCACAGGGTAAAATAAACAAATATTTTTTTCATGAACAAAAGAACAATTTTAGGATGCATAAAGCAGAATGTCTAGTATTATAGCTGCATTTATGACTGTCCCTTGAATAGATGAGTTTCCTGACAATAGTGACTCTTCTATTCATCTTTGAACTTCTACAGAACCTAGAACAATCCTTTTCAGTAAGTGTTTGCTTAATAATTATTTGGTTGAATAAGCAGACAAATGGAAACATCTGAAATATTATTAGCAAATAGATGTAAGGTATGAAAAGTCGTATTTATTTAAACCAACAGGACTTAACCCCAGAATGCTGAGGTGATATCACACCAGGAAAATTATTAACTTAACAGAACACATCAAAAGAAAGCATTGTTCAATGCTATATAATTATCTCAATTGCCAAGAAAGTATCTCATAAAAATATAGCAGCTATTCATCATAAGCATAGTAAAAATAATAGTAAAAAGAGTTTCTACTTTCACAAGGCAAAAAATGAATGTTTCACCAAGCATGTCCTTTAGTGTAGAAATAGAAGAGACTTTCTAAAACAAACAAGCATAATATAATGTAACTTACTTCACCATTGCTGCTAAAATTATTATTTCAATAATAAGATTATTATTAAATATAATAATATTGAAAATATACTATTGAAAAATAATATTGAAAATAATATTGAAAATAATAATATTGAAAATATTATTGAAATATTATTGAAATAATATTGAAAATAATATTAAAATATAATCACTAGATCTCAATATCTTTAGTATGCTATTAAAAATGAACTAGCAGGAAAATCATTGGTTTAAATGTGTGTAAGAGCAAGAAAAAAAATGCAGTTGTGTAGGGTTATGACTAAGAACCTAAAAGGTAAGTAAAAATAATACATTAAATGCTAATAAGGGGAAATAGGAGACAAAAGAGCAGCAAGTAAAAAAATTACAGTTTATAACCACAGTATTAAAACCTAAAATCACTTGACTATAAATTGCAAAGAAAGACATGCTTTCTCTAAAAAAATATATGCTACTATTCCTGTAATTACTACTAGAAGCTGCATTAATTAGACCCTTATATAAAATGGGATGGCCTCTAAGCACAAGCAGAAATTATGTCTCAAGCACATAATACTTTGAATGGGAGATATTATTGTCTTCTTTTATAAGAAGATGAAAACAGAGGATGAGAAGGTCCTTAGCAGGTGGGGCAGATACACCCAACCAGGTCACATGGTTTGGTTCCAAACAAAGGGTGTTTTACACTACAACAGCACAACCTGGAAAACATGAAAAACAATAAAGCCCTAGATGAGCACACATCATAAGAAAACGTGCTCACACACACACAAATTTTAATAAAAATAATTAAACTCACAGTGATTATCAATGTGATAGCTACAAAGTGTGTTAATCATATACATTATAGTTAACTACATGGAACACATTGAGTAAGGTCCTTAAAATATTCCTTAGAATTGGATTCTCTTTCCCACATTTCCACTTGTTGAAATACAATCACTGTATAACATTTAAAGAAAAATGTTTGAGAGAAAATTTGTATGTAGTTTCTTTAGTGTTGTTTGTCTTTTAATTTGTTATAGTATTTTGTTGAAGTGCATTGAGATCATGTGGCATGTCACTGTGATAATGTCATTCAGCGAGCTCTCTCAATACCTCTGTTATTTATACCTTATTATTTATGTTGTTAAAATCTGTAATACTTTCTTTTTTGTTGTTTGTTGAACTTGAGACCTTGTGATAGGGTTGTATTAGTATCTCCAAGTACAATACTTATAATACTATTTCTGATATTCTTATATTTTACCACAATAATCTATCTATGAGTAACTCAAAATTTTTTTAAAACAGATTTTCATACTTAACAGGTTAAGGAAATAAACACCTTTTTCCAGCATTTGGTTTTCCCTAAAGGAGAAACAGTTATTCCCAGGATACTGAGATCTATCTGTGGCTCCTCTTTGAAACCAGTCTTTCTCACCAGGGATGACTTATTCCTTTGCATGACAAGGAGTTCTTAGCTTTATTAGCACTTCTAGAAGCTGGGGATATTTGATCATGTATAGAAATTCTTGCTGTTCTGAGCAGTGTACCAGAATCACAGGTAGTCTGTCAGAAGCACAGAATGGCAAGAAAGTATTGTTCAGAGGCACCCTCTCTAGTGCTGCTGTTGGGGTCCTTGTGGGCTTTCTTCCATACTTCCTAGATATCTGACTATTGAAAAGATATTCAACATCTCTATGAACCCCAGGTTTTCATTTTTTAAATTGGAAAAAAATGCTAGTGCTTACATCCTAGAACTGTGAGGATGATTATTAGCAGGTCATCTGAGAGCAAACATTGACCGGGTTCTTAACACACTGCAGGCATTATGTAACTCACTGCAGGCATTATGTGTGTTACATGTTTGAATCCATCTTTTTATGTAATGCTAACCATTCTACAAAGTACTTATTGTATGTCTACTTATAGTAAAAGAATTGAGGTTCAAAATGCTCACATAATTTGACCAAAGTCCCACAGTTAGTTGATCCAGGTCCAAATCCCCATCTGTTGGACTCACAGTCTCTCTATTCCCAGGAGGGAGTTCACACTCATTCAGTGCTCAGTGATTGTCAGCTATTATCGTTGCTATTACTAGGAAAACCTTCAAACACATTTTTCCAGAAATTTTCAATTGACAAATGTGAAGCTGAGTCTCTTTTCAGGATATGAAATTTATCTTTTATTTTCTACATATGTGTATAACATGTTGATTGCCTTCTTGTGAATCCACTAATTGCCAAATGTCAGTGGTACATATGGCACTTTCAAATCTGCCTCAGTTGTCAGCTATCTCATGGTTAAGACTTGGGAATTGTACCTTTTCTTGTTCCTTCTCTTCAGTTCCACGCTCTGCATCCCCCACTATGGCTTCAGTCCACCGTCACTGGTTCTCTTTCCTTTCTCCAGACACTGGATCTTGAGTTAATGACTAAATTTGGAACCATTCAATCTGCCTTGGCTGTTCTCTGCCTTCTCCATTTTTTTGGAGACACACTGGAGGAAAACTTCCTAAGTTCCTGACAACTGACTCCACTCTATATTTGGCAACTGGGTCATCATTATTATTTTTTATTGCATTACTTACTTATTTTAAACTTTATCCTGGGTTCAATTATGGGAAAAATATTAAAGAGTTTTTCTTTCTCATCTTGATTATTCTTTTACCTTATTTCTAGTTTTATCTGATGACAAGAAGAAATATGACATTGTGTTTGAGTTAGTACAATAATGTTTCCATCTGGATATTGCTTTGTCATTGATTTGATTAGAAGCACTCTGTAAATGGTGTTGACAGATGCTAGGAATGATTTTTATAATGAAAGGGGATAGTGAAGTGGAGAAGATTCAATAATCAATTCTTAAATAAAATGATCCTCTTGCATATAAAGGACATGGTATTGGCAGAAGATCTTACAGGAAATGTTACTCCGAGATAGACTCGTGGGTAGCCCTTTTACTCTTTCCAGTTCTCTATAACTTCTTGTCTTTCTGGAACATCTCATTACTTTCCTTTATTCACTCCTCTCCCTGAGCCCTGGTATTAAGGGGCAGCCTTCAATTTTCATTTCAGTTCGAAGGACTTGCTGCTTAATTAAGTTATCCTCAAATCTGACTGTGAGCTCCTAAGTTGCACTCATTTCACTTTTTAGACCAGAGACCACCTGCTGATAGCATACCTGTTGATGGTTCCTCATGTCTCAGGGATGCCCAAGTAGGTACTTAGATGAGACTATAAATGAGACATTTCTTACACAACAGTAGAACAAGGGCAAAATCTCTACCCCATAGGGAGACCTTGAATACTTCTAATTTATGAGTGAAATTTAAAAAATAATGCATTGACACAAAATACAATACAGTACAACTGAGTGACCCATAAGAATCATATAAGTATTTATAAACAAATGAACTTAGTGTGTGTCATATTACGATGGTGCAAAAGTAATTGTGGTTTCAGACCATGAATTTTAAATCATTATAACTAGACCTAAACACATCTTTATTAATCAAAATAGGAGCCATTACAATCAACTCATTTTTGCCAACGAGAAATAAGTTCATTTATTCCTGTAGCATAAAAATCCGTGCTTTGGGATTCAGTGAACTCTTGGAAGGCATTTTCTGCATCCTGCTGGGTGTGGAAGCGTTTTCCCTGCAAAAAGTTGGCGAGATGCTTGAAGAAGTGGTAGTCAGTTGGCGAGAGGTCAGGTAAATATGGCGGATGAGGCAAAACTTCATAGCCCAATTTGCTCAACTTTTGAAGTGTCGGTTGTGCATTGTCCCGGAGAAAAATTGGGCCCTTTCTGTTGACCAACGCTGATTGCAGGTGTTGCAGTTTTCAGTACACATCATAGATTTGCTGAGCATATTTCTCATATGTAATGGTTTCGCCAGGATTCAGAAAGCTGTAGTGGATCAGATTGGTAGCAGACCACCAAACAGTGACCGTGACCACGGCCTTTTTTGGTACAAGTTTGACTTTGGGAAGTGCTTTGGAGCTTTCTCTTGATCCAACCATTAAGCTGGTCATTACCAGTTGTCTGTTGTCATATAAAATCCACTTTTCATGGTACATCACGGTCTGATTGAGAAATGATTCGCTGTTGTTGCATTCAATAAGAGAAGATGACACTTCAAAATGGTGACTTTTTGATTTTCAGTCAGCTCATGAGGCACTCACTTATTGAGCTTTTTCACCTTTCCAATTTGTTGCAAATGCTGAACGACCATCCAATGGTTGACATTGAGTTCTTTGACAGCTTCTTGTGTGGTTGTCAGAGGATCAGCTTCCATGATGGTTCTTCCAATGGCCGGCCACTGCACTCTTCACCTTCAAGGATCTTGTCTCCTTTGCAAAATTTAATGGACCACCACTGCACCATACATTCGTTAGCAGTCTCTGGGCCAAACGCGTTGTTGATATCACGAGTTATCCCTGCTGCTTTGCAACCCATTTTGAACTAGAATAAGAAAATCACTCGAATTTGCTTTTTCTCTAACATCATTTCTATATTCTAAAATAAATATAAAATAAACATCAAGTCATTAGCAAAAAACACAAAGCAAGAAATGCACATTTAAATGATGTATAACATAAACACATTTATTTCAGAATGTATTCCAGTATCAAATGGCAAATTTCAACAATGCTAAAACTGCAATTACTTTTGCACCAACCTAAATAGAATTGAACTCAAGTGCAAATTTGGGACTTTTTATAAATGTGACGCACAGATTAAATTACTGTTATATTGTACCCCAGAACAATATTGTGATAAATTCCATGGGAGGGAGGAATAACTAAATAGAATGGTTGTCATGTTCTTGACAGAAAGAAAATTCCACCTAGAGAGAAATTCAATGAGAAAGCACATGATTTTTCATTCCAGTGTGATATTAATTTGCTGTGTGACTGTGAATAAATCACATAACTCCCCTGGTCTTCATTTTCTTTGTTATTTTTTCCTTGTGGGGATAGTATTGCTTACCACATTGTATATAATTGGACATGGTTCAAAGGCAGATTAGTTTGTACAGATAAAATATTTTTGAACTGTAGAAGACTTTTCGATTTAAAGTGGCAAAGATGGTATAGCCCTTTTTCTGCACAAAAATTAACTTAAAATGACCAGAAAGAGATTCAACCTTTAGTGAAACTAACCTTCAGCCAAATATATAAGGAAGGGTTCCAGATTTCAGTGTGCAGTTTCAAAAGTAAATAATATACCCTTTTGAGGAAATAATCCCTTATTTGAAACAATGCACTCTCTGGTAGTTGAGAGTGTCCCTGGAACCTATGAATATGATGGAGCAACTAGAAGACCACAGCTGAGTCAGGAGACATTGGGATCTCCCTCTTTTTTAGGACACAGTCAGATGGTGGAGCAAGCTGACTCCTTTGGGAGGAGCCCTGAGTTGCTGATCTCTCTTGGCTGGGGAGAAGTAAAGGCTAAACTAAACTAAACAGAGAAATCCACTGTAATGCATTTAATGGACAACCAGGGACAATTGCTTTGTAATAGATCCTACCTTGAACTCCCCCACCTCCATGTATTCTGAATACTCACCCTAGTCAAGGAGAAACTTCCTGCATATAGTCTAGGAAGACTCACTCAGTGAATAACAGGACCCTTACAGGATAAATACAAAGGTACAGAAGGAATAAGAAAAGTAGAATGGATTAGAAAGCAGATGAAAACCATTCACCAGGAAAATTTTGCCATAGGGAAAATGAAACTAACGCCCAAGTATATTACTATTAGTATAATTAAGCAACATGCATTAATGAAACAATGACCTCTTTATAAAGTCTGAAAGCAGAGATTCAGAAAATAGAAATTTAGGAAGAAACATAGCAAGGAAACAGAAACATGTAACACCTAAGCAGAAAAAGCAAGGAAAATAGTAGAAAAGGATATTAAATCTAACATGTAATGAAATAATGAAGAATAGAAAAAACTAAAAATATCATAAGAGATGTGATTGAAAACAATGAAACAAAAGAAATTAAAATGAATAGTGAGTTAATATAATTATAAGAGTAGAAGGCATTAGTTTTTCTGGAAGACCAAAAAGAAAGGAAAAAAAAAAAGTTCAACATATACCTAAGTGGTATCCCTGAAAAGGAGAAATGAACATATGGAGAAAGAATATTTAATGTTATTTTTTCCAGATATGGAGGAGTTTTGAGAATAAATGTTTTTGACTCAAGTCTTTTGTTTTGTTTGAAAGCCCAACACTCTAAAAAAAAATGATGCAAATTGATCAGCATCAGTATCCTAATTGGGTTGACTTTTAAAATATAATCATTCCTTAGTATCTAGATGTGGGGAATCATTTGGTTCCAGGATCCCCAGCAGGTACCAGAATTCACTGATGCTCAAGTCGCTTTTGCTTTGTGTGCAGAACCCAGAGATATGGAGGGCCAACTCTAACAAGGAGCTTTTGGGCAGTTGGAAAGGAGGTTTAGTACTATGTTAAGAGTGACCTCAGAATTCTTCTCAGCAACATTCCACATTAGGAAAGAGCAGATCCCTGCCTTCAGTGTCTTCAAGAAAAGAGGGTGCGATTCATATTTCTAAACTCAGTCAATTCAAATTCCTATCATTTAAAGCAAAGCAACTGACAAACATTTTAATATGTAATAACTCTGGGAATCTAGTTTGCAGATTCCTTTAAGAATATTCTGCCAATAAAATGAATAGAGGAGCTAGCAAAAGGATTGTTGATAGACATTACATATTTTAACTGTAGTAATAAGAAAAAAATACTGTTGAGAGTTATGGTTACACAACAGAATGAAAATGTTATAAAGGATAATAGCATGGAAATGATTTATTTAATACAGTTTGGAATGAAAAATGGAAGAGAAGTAGGATAAGTATGGTGAATTCCTCATCTTTTGTAGCCGAGGGCAAAAAAATGCCACTTAAAGGTGATATATCAAATAACATAGTCATAAATATTCAAAGGCATAAAAATGTACTAGAACTTAGAAAGTAATGTAAACAACTAAAATTGAGTAATGCAACAAGGGAAGAGATTGGAGAGATTGTAGGTATACATTATGTCAGTATTATAGTTAAAGGTCAGTGGATAATTGATAAAGAAAAATATCATTCAAATATTATCTCACATTGTAGTAAAAAACGTAACAAATAGAGAAATACCTGGCTTTCAAATTATCAATAGTAATACACACAGAGGCATACGTACACACACACACACACACACACTCAGAGAATATAGCTAAGAAAAAGGATAAAGTGAAAGGCAAAAAAAAAAAAGCTAGAAAGCATAACAAAATATTATATAACTATTCTGAAAATATCTACCATATTAATAAGGGCACTATTAATGGCATTTTAATGTGAAAGTTACTTATTTCTACAAGAAATCAGTAGAAATGAATATCTATGCACCAGATGACATAGCCTCACATTCCATAACGAAAAATCTAGGCAATTAAGGCATAAGAGAAGAAAACACATTAGTTGCAGGAAACTTATTGCAGTGAATGCAAACCATTAATAAAAATTAGTAATCACATAGAAGACCTATAGAACATAATAATAATTCGGTATATCGTATAACATTGTGTTTGTCTTCATTAAAGATATTTCTTCATAAATTCTCAGAAATGTTTGGTAAAACAGTTTTCTCTTCAATTGGAGTAATGGTTTCGGAATTAAGAATATTTTTACAAGCATCTTTAACAAACTACTTGTAATTTTATGTTCCAAGTTTGTAGCTATTCATACTTAGAGATTCTTCTTTGACTCCTGCATAACCTAAATCTCTAAGCATAGGACTAGGGGTAAGGATCATAAATTTGGAGATGCATTTGCAAATTGCTATGGTGGATATCTCAATTTTGTAAAGCATCAGATGCTAAATTGGCTGGGAGGATATAGAAAGGAAAAATAGAGTCCTTTCTCTTAAAAGCCTCCAGTAAGCAAGAAAAACACAAATATTATATATCATAGTAAATAGAAGACCTAAAATAAGCCCCAGTGTATTTGAGGGGAAAGGGACCTTTCTGGAAGCATCCAAAAGGATCTTCTAAAAATATAAATGAAGTCTTATGATGCAAGAATCCAGCCTGTTTCAACGTGGATTCAATAACTTACTTATCAGAGACCTGGAACAAAAAATAGTGGTTATGGATAACTAATCTTCTGTGATCACTAGAAGAAAGATGTGACAAAATCCTATATCCTCTTTTTGGGATCCCCTTCTGACATCCCTGTTGCCTGCTTTCTGTTGCCTGTGCTGACAGTAGAGATGGGTGTTCTCCCAGGGGTCACTTGCTCATATTCTGGCCCCATTTCTCTCAGGTACCTCAGCCTTCTGACCCATTCTCTAGTTACTAATATAAATGTTTGTTGTTGTTGTTGTTTTTCTTTCACTACATTTGTAAATCTTGAGATTTCTCAAACCTTTGTTTTGATTCCTTTGCGAGATGATCATTCAGGTGAGTCTACAAGAGGAGATGCAGGAGAGACTCAGGAAAACAAGGCATGTTTTACTCACGGGTCCTAGAGACAGGGGTAGTAATGGCAGGCCACACAGGGCTGCGTGGAAAAGATACCAGGGTGGGTAGGAGGCAGGAGACAGGAGGAGCAGCAAGTTGTAAGCCACGTTTTATTGGAGTTTCTGAGGAAAAGGCAGGGTGGGGCAGGGTGACCAGTCTAGGAATGACTAGTCTGAACAATTTCCGTGGACTTTGGGCTATCAGGGTGGTCCTTAGTTGCTGGGTACCTAGTCCCGGTATGATTGAAGCAAAGGAATGTTGTCTCCTGGGGTGTATATGGGCCAGACAGAGGAGGGATGGCTCAGTGTTGGTGTGTTTACATACCCAAAACACGCTTCAGGCTGCTCCCTTTGCCATCTCTAAGAATTGGCAAGCTCCAGGGAGGGGCAGGCCCTCCCCAGCTAGAAAGATTTTCTAAGATATCAAAACACCATAACGCACAGAAAATTTATGACATATATATTTACAGTACAACCTTTTTCTGGGCCTTCTTTTCTCTCACTTCCTTCCTAAGATGTCTATCATTCCCGTAACATAAAATGCCATCTACATTCTAATGACTTGCCTGAGATTCACACTTGTGTATTCAGCTGCCTCTATGCCACATGAATTTTCAAATATATCCAAAACATAGCTCTTGGTTCTCCTCCTTGCTCTTGCTCCTCCCCCGTTCTTGCCTTTCCAGGTACATGGCACCTCCATTTAAGGAAGAAGTCAAACCAGGCACCATGTGGCTTCTTTTATTCCTCTGTTGCCCTTCCCCTGCCTGTCCCACCACCACCTTCTCACCCAACATGCCTGAAAACCTTTTAACCTGTCCGCAGAGCTCGTTGGTTCTTCCTCCAACATGAATCTCAAATTCCACAACTCCTGTCCATTCCCACTTACTCTGGCTTGTGCCAAGCCAGCCGTCCTCATCTCACTGCCTTCCTGCTATGGTGCTCCCCATACCCCCCATCATAGCATTCTCCACACCTGTACCCCTGTTCTCTCTACAAACCATTCTTGATTAATCTGGGTGAAACGAACCCGAACCAACCACATCCCTCCCCAGCTCAACAGCAATGCTGTTGACTTGCAGGTGCATTCGGGGTGAAACACACAAATCTTACCAAGGTCCAGATGCCCTTTCTGTATTACCTGCTCTCTCCTCTGGCTTGTCCCATCTAAATTTTTTACTCTTCCTCTTCCCCCAACTCACTCTGCTCCAAACCTGGTGGTCTTTTAAAAGTTTTCAGAATAGTGTTTCTGGTCTTGATTTAAGGGATATTTAATTAAAGAAAAGTCTCCATGGAAAAAGTGTCTCCGTCTACCCTGTCCCCCAATCCCCTCCCCCATGATCTTCTCTGTTTCAGCAGCTTGTTCACTGCCTTCAAAGCAGCTGACCACAGGCTGCAATTATGTTTATTTGTGACCTTATTTTGTGTCTCCTTATCTAGACTGTAGGTCCCAGGATGCTAGGGACAATGGAAGTGGCCTCCTCGCTACCCAATCAGCAGCTCTGCCACTGTGCAGTAACACAGTAGGCACATATAGTAGACAGCTGACAAAGGATTGTTGAGTGGATAATTTAAGTTCAATTTGTTGCTGGGCGTGGTGGCTCACACCTGTAATCCTAGCTCTCTTGGAGGCTGAGGCGAGCGGATCATTTGAGTTCAGGAGTTTGAAACCAACCTGAGCAAGAGCGAGACCCCATCTCTACTATAAAAAATAGAACGAAATTAATTGGCCAAGTAATATATAGAGAAAAAATTAGCCGGGCATGGTGGCGCATGCCTGTAGTCCCAGCTACTCGGGAGGCTGAGGCAGCAGGATCGCATGAGCCCAGGAGTTTGAGGTTGCTGTGTGCTAGGCTGATGCCACGGCACTCACTCTAGCCTGGGCAACAAAGTGAGACTCTGTCTCAAAAAAAAAATATTGTTATTAAACTTTTATTAAAAATAGACCAATCACTATTAACAAAACATGAAAGAGAAAAATGAGAGAGAGAGAGAGAGAGAGAGAGAGAGAGAGAGAGAGAGAGAGAGAGAGAGAGAGAACGAGAGAGAACTACTTCAGCCACAGCATGGAAGGCATTATAAATATTCACTGGAATTTGGGCTGCTATTAGTGGCTTCAGCTCACCGAGATCTTTCCACCAAGGCAAGTCAAGAGAGGCAGGAGAGAGAGCTGAGACGCTGGGAAGGCTGGCTGACAAGGCTGCTGCCACTGTGCCCTGCCCACCTTACCGGTGGTGGCTGTGACCACGCCATGCAGTGTGTCTCCATCAACAACTTTCTTCCTCTGGCCTCGCCCGCCATGCTGCTCTGTAATTGGGATGTCTTTGTGTTATATTTCTTATTCTGGCAGAAACACTCAAGAGAAAGAGCTCCACTTCGGTCTCAACTTACTTCCGTTCCTTCCAGTATATATGTATATATATTTTTGCCCGAGCCATATCCTAATTAGGCTCAGTCTCTTCCTTACATTCCCAGCTACTTGTGTGACAGATGATTCTATTAAATTTGGGGAGCAATGAGAGGAGGGCAGGGGTTGGCAAACTACAGCCTGCGGGCCAAATCCAGCCCGCCACTTGCTTTCATAAATAAATACAAAAAATTTGGGACACAGCTGCACTGATGCATCACGCATCGCTCATGATGGCTTTCCTGCCGTAACAGCAATACTGAGTCAGTGCTGTCCAAACAGTGGGGTCCACACAGCTGAAAATATCTACTGTTTTCCATTTTGCAAAGTTTGTCAACCTCTGAACTGCGGTATGATTTCCTTTATTCTGAGCCTTAGATATAGTATTGGAATAGTTTACTTTTTAATATCTCTATTTATATATTAATAATTAATTTGGGGGGAAATTAGATTCTGTTTATGCCTTGAATATTACCTAGTTTGGACCCTCGTATGCACCAGGCATTTACTGAATCGATAAAGAGAAGCTATCTGTGAATTTCTGTCCCCGTACTCTCCCAGGCTCTAAAAGCCTCACCTAGCAGGTTATCTCCTGTAGTGCTGATCTTGCCTGGTGCTTTCTCTCCCATAACACGCAGCATTTTGATCCTGTATGGGAATCGTGTGTGTGCATAGCTAATCCAGCCTACTGGTGTGGCGCTGTGTAAAGAAAATTGTATTTTGAGAATGACAGATTGCCAGGCTCCGAGCTGCATCATAGTCAGGATTGTGCCTCTGTTGCTGACCTGGAAACTTGCCCAGTGTTGGCCACACGGTAGGGGTTTAATTGTGCCTCTACATTAATAAGGACTTGCCTCCTTGATTTTTGTAGAGGGCCATAGAACTGGATCAAAAACAAGCATCATTCAGCATCGGAACAACCCACCTCCCAGACATGTGCGCACACACACACACATATGCACACGTAACACATCTCATTTTCCCTTGTTCCATATGGCCACTGTTTCTAATCAAGAACTGGTTTGGGGCTCTGCACTTTTATAGTCACAGGTTTGAATCCCACCTCTACTGTTTGCCAAGTAACTTTGAACAAGATGCACAAGATGACCTTTGATTTCCTCATCTCTTTTTGTTTCTTTCATATATATATTTTTTCAGCATATTATGGGGGTACAAATGTTAAGGTTACATATATTGCCCTTGCCCCCATCCCCCCTCGAGTCAGAGCTTCACATGTGTCCATCCCCCAGTTGGTGCACATCGTACTCATTATGTATGTATATACCCATCCCCTCCTCCCCCACCTGCCCGACAACGATAGATGTTATTCCTATATGTCCACTTAGGTGTTGATCCGCTAATACCAATTTGCTGGTGAGTACATGTTGTGCTTAGTTTTCCAATCTTGAGATACTTCACTTAATACTATCCACCTCTAGCCAGGAATATACAAGAGGTGCTATATCACCATTGTTTCTGAAAGCTGAGTAGTATTCCATGGTATACATATACCACATTTTATTAATCCACTCATGAATTGATGGGCACTTGGGTTGTTTCCACATCTTTGCAATTGTGAATTGTACTGCTATAAACATTCGAGTGCAGGTGTCTTTTTCATACAGTGACTTTTGTTCTTTTGGGTAGATGCCCAGTAATGGGATTGCTGGATCAAATGGTAGATCTACTTGTATCACTTTAAGGTATCTCCATATTGCTTTCCACAGAAAAACTAGTTTGCAGTCCCACTAGCAGTGTAGGAGTGTTCCTGTCTACCACATCCACACCAACATTTACTGTTTTGGGACTTGTTAATAAAGGCCATTCTCACTGGAGATAAGTGATATCTCATTGTGGTTTTGATTTGCATTTCCCTGATGATTAGAGATGTTGAGCATTTTTTTATATGTTTGTTAGCCATTATTCTATCTTCTTTTGGAAAGTTTCTGTTCATAGCCTTTGCCCACTTTTTGGTAGGGTTGTTTGATTTTTTTCTTGCTGATTTTCCTGAGTTCAGAATAGATTCTATTTATCAGCCCTTTATCGGATGTGTAGCTTGTGAAAATTTTCTCCATTCTGTGAGTTGTCTGCTCTCATGACAGTTTCTTTGGCTGTGCAGAACCTTTTTAATTTGATCAGGTCCCATTTATTTATTTTTGTTGCTGCTGTGATTTCCTTTGGGGTCTTCTTCATAAATTCTTTGCCTAGGTCAATGTCTAAAAGAGTATTTTCAACGTTTTCCTCTAGAATTCTAATATGCAAAAGAGGAATAAGACTTCCTCTAGAATTCTTAAATGCACTGACCATGGCTGCCTTCCCCAGCTGTAGCAGGAATGAATGAGTTAGCACAGCCCCTAATACCGTAGCTGGTCGGTAGAGGTCAGTCGAGTTCACAAGGCCTGGGAGTTTCACCCCAAACTGCCACACGAGGCCCTGCTTCTCAGCCACATGCCCTGCTGACTTGCAGTCTCCAGGGGTGGGAAGGCCAGGGTTCTTCTTTAAATTTCCTGCCACTTGTGAGATCTGATCCCCCCATTCATCTTCGTCATCACAGCCCTTTGCATTACAATCTGCCAAGTTGCTGCAGCCAGAACTCTGAGTCATTACTGCTATTTCCTGCTTCAGCAAACCCTCGGAAATATATCTTTAATCTGTCCACTTCTCACTTAGTTCCACAGTCATCTGTTTAGCCCAAATCACTATTTGCTTTCTCCTGGTCTGATAGAAAAACCTTCCTACTGGTCTCCCTCTACCTTCTTTTCCTTATAATAACTAGAACTTTCAAACACACATATGAGACATCTTTTCAAACACCCCTAATGATTTCCCCCAGCAATTGCCGTGATATCAGATCCCAATGCCTCAGACTACAGGTCATCAGGGATGATGCCTCTAACTTCATCTCACATCCTGGAGGTTGTGCACAGTATACCAGGCTCAAGACCCCTTGGGCTGATGTCAGTGGCTTCAAAGACCAAACATTTTCCTGCCTCAGCCCCTTTGCACATTCCATTCCTTCTGCCAGCACACCTCTCTGCTTCCTTTGCATGGGTCACTCTTCACATCCATCAGGTTCAGTTAAAATTTTGCTGTTGGAGACTTCTATGGAAACTTTGTTCTTCCTGTTAGTCCCTTCTCTTAGAATTGTGTTTTTCCTGATTATTCTTATCATGATTTCTATATTTTGTATTTATAAAGTATTTATTGTGTTTGTTTGATGTTCCTACTACTTTGTATACTCTACGTATACTCTATAAGGGCTGAACCGTATCTGCTTTGTTCATTGATATATGCCTAGCCCCAGTGAATTTTTTTTTTGTTTACTACATAGTAATGCTTAATATATTATTCTTGAATGAATGAATGAATGCCTTCATGAATGAATGAACAATGACTTTAGGCAGATTTACCTCTTCCCAGCAAGTTTTCCTCTAAGTATAAATCACTGGCTGAAATGCTGACCTGTAAATTGAAATATATCTTTTCTAAGAAGGTTGTGAATATGCCAATGATTTGAAAAATGAACAGAAGTTCTTAACTGACTTTTACTCGAAGAAGATAAGTCCCTTTCAAGATAATGCTCTTCTCAAATCTTTTAACAAGATCAAATAAATGCATTTTGTTGTTTTACTCCTTAGCATTTTAATTTTCAAAGAGCTTGGAGAGTTCTCTTTGAGGTTTAGTACACAGCAAGGTGTAATAAAAAAACATATTGGTATCAGGTTTCAATTTGTAAAGAACATTTTAAAAATATCTTTTACCAATCTCAATGTATTCTCTGCTACCTTAAATATGAAGAAACTGGTTTTAAAATACTGGCAGTTATCTTAAAACTAATATTCTACTTTAGCTGCATATCTCTGGATAATATTTTTTAAAATATTATGAATTTAATTAGAATTATAAAATGTTTTTATAGAGCCTGAATTTTTCCATAACTCATAAATATTCTTTTTGTAGTATTATTTTCAATTTTGAATTGTGCAAAAGAAACTTGAATTCAGGTGACATTCTAAGTATCAGCTAGGATAACACCCCTATAAAATAGACATATATAAATTCCTATTGTAAAAATGCTTAAAATGAGAAAAAAAAAATCTTCAATGAGTATGTAACATATCAGGTATTTACTTGTTTAATAATCATCTGTGAGGTGACAACTATTATCCCAGTTTTGCCAGTGAGTAAAGAGTGTTACAGAAAAGTACCTTGTTCAGGGTCACACTGGTAATAAGAGGCTTTTAGGATTTGAATGCAAGTTACTTAAAAATCAGCACTCATGTTCTTTCCATCACTGATTGCCTTCTGACCTTTTGCATTATCTGGTTCTTTTTCTTCCTCTGGCCACCTTCTTCTCCCATCAACGTTTGATTTATATACTGTGAATATTTTGGTCTGTGTGTATATTTGCAGATGGTGTATTTTGAATACTTGCATTTTTATTGAATTGATGATAGTTCTTGCTTTTTTGATTGAACACTCTATTTTTCAGATCCTTCTTTTTGTGTTGTGAGCATCAGATCCATCACTTCGCCTTGCTACATGATACTTCCTTGATGTGCATCTACCACATTTTATGTAATACTTATCTTCTCCCCAAGTAATGGCAACCTCATTTTCTTTTAACTTCCTTCTATTATAAATGGCTCTGCAGCTAAAGTACATATTTTCATATAGAGTTATGCAACAGTTTATTTGGGATTTATAGGATACATGTATCTAAGAACAAATTTCCTTTGTTGTAAGGTATATGTCACTTAATTTAGTTGATTAGTTCTGGGTTACATCGTCTGAGTGATGAATGTTTTCTTGAAGTATGTACATCCAATTGTTGCCAATTTAATTGGTATAAAATGACACTTCATTATTGTTTTAATTTATTTGATTACTGATGAATTTGAGCATCTCTTTGTTTACTTATTAGCATTAAATATTAGTCTTCCTCTTCTGTAAATTTCCTATTCATGTTATTGTTAATTTTTCTGTTTTGACCTTGCTGTTTCCTTGTTGATTTGCAAGGCTTTGTCAGTCTTAAATATTGACAATATCTTTTCTCATTCTGTAATCTAGTAACATTTTTTGCTTTAAAAGTCCTTTGCTTCCTTCAAGTCATTAAGATACTCTTTCATAGTTTTGTCTAATAACTATGGTTTTATAGTTTACATTTAGATTTTAATCCACCTTTATATGTGTTGTTAGATTAGTTCTGGTTTTCTTTTGCCATAGAGTGAGCCAGTATTTCTAATACCATCTATTAAATAATGAAATATCTAACATATTTTCTAATTTATTCATAAAAGAGCTTATTTTTTACTTTTGGAGAAAGAAAAGTGACTCTTCAATATCATAGTGTCTTTCCCATAATAGAGATGCAGTCAGCATTTTTTTAATAAGTGCAAATTATATTTTATATCTGTTCTGAATCTGATCAAAAATACGTTGCCTATGTGTGTGAATCTGTGAAGGCACATTTCTTTTTTGTTCTTCCTTCTTAAGCCTAGAGTTCTCAGAGGAATTGACATGGAATTTTAAGTTGAATATTTTAAAAAAACTCTTCTTTGTTCCCAACAACTAACATACCACTATCAATATGCTACATGATTATATGTCATTTTAAATGGGAAACTAAAATTAAAAATAAATTTTCATTAATTGAGGATAATTATTTGACTTGGTAAATTATATGAATTGGAAACAAAAGGTAATCATTCATAGGCCTTTATTTATTTTCCAAATATAAAGATGAGACTGTAGTTTAATATTAGTATGGAATACATGTTTTTATCATAGCATTATATGATTTTAATAGATTTCATTTTCCTTTAAGTGATGACTGCTTAAGTTGGAATTTTTGAAGCACAAGCTATAATAGAACCAAAGGGGAAATGAGGAGTTGCAAATGGTGCCTAATTCCATTAGAAGAAAGAGGCTTTTAGTCGTCACCTGAGTGTCTGCAGAGATCTCTGACACTATTACAGGGAAAAATCTAGGGGAGGAAGATGGACTCGAGTGAAATGCTTATCTGATTCTGTAGTTCATTCCAGAATAAATAGGCTATTTACTTTGTCTGAAAGTTCAATATATTTGGAGTTTAGTCAAATGGAATGGCATTTGATCTTTCTTTATTAGTATTGATACATGTGTGTTTAGAGAAGGTTCCTATCAACTATTGCTAATATTCTTATTGGTTGAGTTTCCTTCTCCCTCATTTGCCTACTGCTCCAATTTTGTGGAGCTCCTCTGATTTTTTTTACAACATTAGGGCCTGGGCAAGTAAAAGTCTCTGAGGCTTTTTCAGAACCCTGTTACAGTGTTTTGCTCTTACAATTTTGTAACTTTCTTAAGTGCTAGAAAGAGAAATTGCAAGACGAAATGTTCTTGTCAAGGGTGCACAAATTTTGGAAATGACATTCCTTAAGTTTTTGGTAGAGAAAAAGAGGTCTGATGATTCTCTCAGCTAGAATAATTCATGCCTTCTATAAATATTATACAAGTGATCTACTCTAAGGGATGAAGGCAAAAACTTGTGAAAAGGTAAATTTGCATTTGAATTATGGATGGAATCCAAATTATAAAAAAATATAAACATATTCCTTGAAACTCTAACTTCTTTATCATAATTGAGACTCAATAGGAGAAGTAATGTATAGGCGACTTTGACACGGAAGGTCAAATTCCAGCTCTCCCATTTCTCCTATTTTGAAAGCTTAGTCCAGTTACACTCTAAACTTGTGCTGTTATCAATATAATGTCCACATGTGGCAGTATGCTAGAGGGTATCATTCCAACTCAGCCCATGGAAACCTGGTTTTATTTTCCTTCTCTCCCCCAATCCCATTCCCAGTTTCTTAAGATTAAGAACAACTAAGCTGAACTTTAACCATAAGGAAAACACATTGTTTATTTTAGCTGGTTTAGTACTTAATACGCTTTTAATTGTCTGCCTATGACTAATGACAAAAGGGGGAAGCCCATATTTCTTTAGAGAAGTAAAATAATTTGCCTTTATTTACATTGATCTTGTAATCTTTGTTCTTTTGGAGCAGTTGCTAATTATATCAGTGTCAAACTAATTATGTTAAGTAATGGAAGTTAAATTCCCCCAGTGATTTAGAACCTAAGAATGGAATATTTTATAAGCAGTAAAGAATAATTTTTCTTTTGAAGGTACACCATGAAGCCTCCACAATATACTTATTTGTGAATTGCCATGTGTATAAAATAATAGACAGTCCCATTGAAACATTTGCTTAAGTGGAATGGAAGGATCTTTCTTGCCATGTTGCTTTCAAACAGTTAAAGACCCACTAAATTGAACGTTACTTGTCGTTAAATTCATAGCACCGACCTCTTTGATAAAGTTTATGTTAGTGTGTTTCTTTAAAGAAACAAAAACTATAAATTGTTTTTTCAGTTAATTTTATCTGGGAAAAATTGTGCGACATTTATATAATGAATGATGTTCTTTGAAAATAACCATTACGAGCCTCTCCTAACAATGGGATAGAAAAATTAGAGCCCGTGAAATACAGGTTGTATTTTAAGGAGACACATGGAAAATTAATCCAACTTCAATTTCCTTTTCTAAATCTGGAATTTTCTTGTCACAAAATTCTCAATTCTTGAAGATTAATATCCTTTGCAAGAGGTGGTGTCTAAATTATATCTCCAGAAAGTTAGAAACCTGTGATTTCAGAAATGCTTATTGAGTATCTAGCCTGGACCAGAAAGTGGATAAGGAGCTAAGAACATTTCCATAAACAAAACAGAAAAGGATATTTGCCACCATTTGGGGCTTTTATTTTCCCTTTGAGTAGCTGCTAAGTGCTAAAGTAAATGCAGTAAACTTAAAATAATTTATTTATAAAATAAAATAACAATAAATTGACATTTTATGTGTTTAATATGCTTTCTAAGGAATGTAGAACCTAAAAGTTTTATTCTGCTGGGGCCTGGATAGGTCTATGTATCCCAGCTTGGGGAAGAGCTGATGACTGTAGAAGATGACTTTGGAGATTAGGTGGAGAGAGAGGGTGGGGTGTGAATGAGAGTAAGAATGAGAAAGTGAAGTAAACATGTTCCCCAGATGTTGAATTTCTACACATCTCAACCAGGGGACCCATTGGTCACCCATTTGGCCACTTCTGCCTTACTTACAAATTCTGATTTTTCTGGAAACGTGAAAAACAAACACAGCAAAACTCTCAAACAGAAGCAACAAGTACTTTTTTCCTTCCACAGAATTTCTTTGCCTACTGTGGTATAGGGGCTTTGCTGAGCATCAGACATTTCCTTCATTCAACTTTTTCTTCAATGTAAGAGAGACCCTCTCTAAAGTTAAAGTGATATGTTGGCAGAACATGAAATCTAACCGGAGTTAAAACTATAATATAGGAAAAATCAAGAAACTTTCTAGTAAAATCAAACATATTGAGGATATGTGTTCATTATGGATAACTAGAAATGTCTCTAGAATAGCAGAAAATAAAGAAAAAATGGAGAAGACATCATCAAAGAAATAATAAAAGAAAATTTCCCTTAAATTTACAATGCAAGTCCCCCAGCACAATTTAAAATAATGGAAAAAAAGGACAGGCTGAAGGCAAATTTTTAATGGAAATTAATAATACTAGGGTTAAAAAGAAAACCATAAAACCTTCTAGAAAGAAAAATGAAATCATAACTTAATGATCAGCACTCAGAATGACTTTAGACTTTTCAACAGTGATCCTAGAAATTAGAATAAATTGTAGCAATGTATTCAAATTCTGAAAGAAAGTAACTATCTTTCAATCTGACTGTCACTATTATGTACAGTTTATAGTAGACAAGTTACTCTAATTTTCCTATAATTAATTTTCTAAAAGCATTTGTTTAGATATTGACTTTAGACTACTACACTAAGATTTTGATATTGAAGAAGCTGCTAACAGAACTGTGATTGTAATAAAATTTATATTTCTTTTCTTGTACCATAGCTATGTCATTATATAGACAAGGAGAAAAACTGCTATGAGAGATTGAATAATATTATATTTTTAAGAATAGCATTTAGTAGGAGAAATTTCAATATCAAGTAAAGATCTGCCTGTAAATCCATGTTAGGCTATTGATTTTTTAAATATTAATTATGATGCTTTATTTTTCTGAATTGGTTGAAGGAGTTTAATAGACAAAAAAGAAGGTGTTGCAAATAGTTGTCTAACAAGACAATCTAATGAAGCAAATTTGGAATCCCGTGGTCCTTTCATCATTAACAAGCTTTTTACCTAAAAGCATAGAAAGACCCCATTGTGATTTTTTCTTTTGTCCTATAACACTTTCTCGTGGCTTGGACATTGACAATAGTATTCATACTGTTGCACTGGTAGGGAACCTAATTATGGCTTTTTTTCCCCGCTGAAGCTTAGATAATCTCAAAGAATATTATCTTAATCTACCTGTTAACTTCTTCAATGCTCTTAGGAAAGCTATAGCATCAACACTATAGATTGTGAGAGAGATCTAGAGTTTGCAAAGATGGGAGAGTGAGAAAAATAAGTCCTGGATTAGAAATCTGGAGACCCTGGTTCTGGTATTATCTTTGTGAAATTGACTTCATCTCTTTGGCGTGCCATTTTGCCTAATCAGAAAAATAAGGAAAATGGAAGAGGTAGTCTTTAATATGCAAACTCGATGTCAATATCTTTGATTCTAGTTTCTTCCACACTTTGAATTCTCATGTATTTAGCTTTGGAAGGGCTCTATGAGAACTTACAGTGATGGAAAGGACTTATATAGTGTGGTGAAAAGAGGAGACAAAGGAAAAATCCACACATAGGGGTGTTAATCTTGGATCTGCTTCTTAAGGACTGAATGGTCTGGAGTGGATCATTCTGTCATTCTGAGATGTTTCTTCCACAACTAAAGGGGGAACATGGCACTTAGCTTTTTATATTTCTGAAGAATTGCTGATGATATATTTAAAGTACCTGGCATAATAAAAACATTCAACTAATAGCAACTGTTATTTGTGTTTGATGTTTTCTAACTTAAGAGCTAGAATATGAATTTAACCACACAGGGAATCTTACTTTGAGGAAATAAAGAGGAATGAGAGAAATCTGAAAAATTTTGAAAATCATTAATATAAAATTCGCCATTGACCAGCTATTAATTTCAACATTCCCTGCTTTGCCTTGTTCTTAGGGTAAGTGAGAATGCATTTATCTATTATGATTCACATTTTGAAGAATCTGTGAGAATGCCAGTGATGGTATTCTTAGCCTGACTTTTCCCAGTCTCCTGCATTGTTGGCTCAACATATATTGTGAAACTCTCAGGTATTTATTCCTGAGGAGAGTATGTCATATGAATGAGAACTATAGGATAGAACTTGTAATAGTGATTTTTGAGGTTGGTGGCCCTATGTCCTTGCAATTTTCACATATAACTACTTACTCTTTGGAGTTTGCACTTGTCCTGTGAAAGGCAGTGCTCGTACTAATTGGTTTATTTTAAAAGGAAAGAACTTGGGCCAGCGACCATCTTCCTTTTCTGAAGACAATGATATTGGACTATTCTCAGACTGGCTTATTTTGCTTTCATAAGCTGCAAAATTTCCTATATGCCCCATTTTTGTCCCTTAATAATCATTCAGGCTTTGACATGCATTTCTTGAGGGTGTTATAGCATATTTTTGAATTTTCTTTAGAAAGCATGCTGGCGAATGTGATGAATAATTTTGCTGATAACCATTGACTAAAGTGAAAACAAGAAGGATAAAAAAATCTAAAACTTTTTTTCCTGAAGATAAATAACAAGGACACCTACTCTTTTGGGAAATGGTATAATTGTTGCTTCCTTGGTTACCAATGAAGCTGTGATATACTGATGCTTTGTTATGAACAACTGAACATAAATCTCAATAATTGATGTCTGACCCAAAAGAGGGGTTAAATATCTTTAAGAGGTCAACCATGAAAAGAAAATTGTCTTAGTCTGATCATAAGATGGCATATTTTGCTTCTACTAAAAAGAGAGGGAATTGTTATTTACAAGGATTTGTTTGAGACAGGAAGGAGTGCAGAGTTGGAAGGCTTATTTAGCTCTATCAGCATTCCATGCACTCTTATTTCTTATTATATGATTTCTTTTACCTTGAAATATTAGCAGAATCATCTCTATCCAATGGTCTATCTCCCTTGTTCTCATTCATTCTTAACCCATTGTAATCTATTCCTCTACTTCTGCACTAACACTGCTGACCCAACAGGTCCCTAAGACCCCCTTGCAACCAAATTCACTAGCTCTTTCAAAATGCTAATTTGCTTTGATTTTTCAGTACCATTTAACTCTCTGGAACAACTCTTCTCTTTTGGAAATGCTCCACATCTTGGCATGTGTTGCCTCTATTACCTTTCTGAGAGCTGCTTCTTGGTCCCCTCTGTCTACCCCTCCTGCTGCCAGTCCCTATGTGTAAATTCTGCTCCCTCCATTCTCCTGTGACTTCTCAGTTTTCAGCTCTCATAATTTCTCACCAAGATGTTGAGCAGGCTCCCCTGGGAGAGAGCAGAGTGCAGAGGAGAAATGGAGAGTCTGCCTGCCTTCCTGGTCCACAAGGTTCACAATCTCTCTGTGCCCTTCCAAGCTTAGTAGCTATGTGCATATAAAGTCAGTTTTAGCTTTTTCATTGGTAAAGTAGGAATAATAATAGTATCTACTTTATAGGATGTCTGAGAGGGGTCAGTATGTTACAGCATGCAAAAATGCTTAAAATAATTCCTGGCACATGGTAAATGCAATATAAGCATTGCCACCGTCATTGTATTAATATTAGTTATGATCATCATCATTTTAAGTGGTTTCCCTGCTGTTGAATCACTTGGTTTCAGTATATCCTGCACACAGCAGGCACATTATCCTAAAACAAAGCTTATTTTATTCTACTACTTTTTAAAATATTTTATGTTTATGTTTGTATTTTGTATTGCCTAACGACTTTAATCAGCCTCAGCCTGGTTTTCAAGGCCCTCCAGCAGTCCTGTTTTGTCTTTCTAGGCTTGTCTACAACTCTCAGTATAATATTCAATACTGATCTCTCCCTTCCCTGCTGTGCTTTCCTCACTTTTCAGAATTGTGCCCTCCTTCTCTCTCCATTAAAATGCTACCTGCCATTCACAAGACCCAGAACAAAGGCTACGAGCCCCTTAATGCCTTTTGTAATCCTCTATGATCAAGCGTAAGTCTATCCTCTCTGAAGCCATTAACTAAAGGTCTTTATTTTTAGGCCTCTTTTGGCCCTGTATCTCTCTATTTGGCATTTTAGTTATTCATGTACATGTTGTTATCTTTCCTACTAGATTATAAGCTCCTTGGGGAAGAGCTTTTGCCTTTGTATAGCTTTCCAGCTCCCAGCACAGGACATTATATCCAGGAGGCAGATGTTCAATGAAGAGCTATTGAATTCATGTTGATTTCAATGTCAGAGTAGAGCTGGATATTCACCTCCTCCCTTGCTGTGTTTGCTCAGTAGACTCATTTGCATAGGCCACTGTCCTAGTTGGCTCCAAGAAATGGTGGAGACTTATGGAGATTTTCCTTTCTTTCCCCATCTTTTAGTTTTTATAAGTTGTCAATAAAAATGCAGTTCTTGGCTCAGTAAATATTTATTGAATATTTGTGGAATGAAAAAAGAAAATAAATAGTAAACATTTGCTGTGTTTAAAAAATAAAGTAAAATAATGAATAACCACACCCTCTCCTGCTTGTCTGCCAGAAGTGGAAAAACATTGTAAATAGATATTTTCTGGAGGAAAAACACACAACCCACACTTGCTTCTGAATGGTGCAGAAAACATAGATTAAGTCTCAGATTTAGAGGCATGCTTCTGTTTACTAAGCACACTGGGTAACACGATCAAAAGACTACTGGCTTTTGCAATGAACTCTTTGATCTTTTTAAAAGTAACTTTGTTTCTCTATTGCATTTGGCTTAGGTTAAGATTCAAGTCAAGTTACCCTTCACTTTATTTTTGTCAGTGTGGTAATTTTATGAGTAATGATGTTGGCACCCAAAAGAGGTTGCCACCGGAATGAAAGAGGCCCTATAAACCAAATAGGAATGTGAGCTCCCAGAGGAACTCGAGTGGCAGGTGCTCTCACGTGACCTGTCACGATAGGACAGCTAGTGCATCTTCTGCAGGGATCCCAGGCTGTTAGTGTCTCCTGAGCACCCCTGGAGCCATCACACAGTGCCGGAAGCAAAACCTCTGTCTGTGAGGTGGAGTCATTTCCTGACATCTGACCTTTTAGTACATCACAAAGACAACCATGGAAATAAAAATTGGGGAGTTTAGGCTGGGGCCGGTGGCTCACACCTGTAATCCTAGCACTCTGGGAGGCCGAGGCAGGAGGATCACTTGAGCTCAGGAGTTTGAGACCAGCCCGAGCAAGAGTGAGACCCCATCTCTACTAAAAATAGAAAAATTAGCCAAGTGTCATGGTGCTTGCCAGTAGTCTCGGCTATTCAGGAGGCTGAGGGTGGAGGATCACTTGAGCCCAGGAGTTTGAGACTGCAATGAGCTATGATGACACCACTGCCACTGCACTCTACCCAGGACAAAAGAGTGAGATTCTGTCTCAAAAAAAATAAATAAATAAATAACAAAAAGATGACAAAATTGTGTCGATAGTTTAGGCATTATACTTTGATTCATTTTACTGCTTCTTGTTTAAAATATAATAAACTACACTTAAAAAGTTGGAGGAGTTTAAATGACTATTAACTAAAGGTGGGACAATTAAAATATGTCCCACCAATTGTGGATCAATATAGTAATATTAAAGTTTATTTTTTAATTTTCTTTGCTCACCTTTTATTTTGTACTCGAATTTTCTTGAGCTATTATTTAGGAATGGAGACAGAATAGAAATAGCAAGTATAACTTTTGCAGAGATATCGAGACCACGTTTGTCTTGGCCGCTGCTGCCAGAAAGCCCTTACTTGACTGTCCAGGACTGAATTTAACACGAGGACCTTGTTAATTCCTGTCCTTGCACACATCATACAGCAGTGGTTATTTAATTGTCCATGTTTCCCGTTTCCATCACAAGATGCTCGAAGGCAGATCACACTTCTCCAGCTCCTCGCCGGTGTCTGGCTCAAAGTGGTTGCTCAAGCCTCCCTCTTTATCAGATTTTATATTTAAAAATGGTGAAACCAAGACATGGCCATTCATTGCTCCAAGTCTGACACTGTAGCTCAGAGGACCTAATCAGATAGAGGACAGGCTGCATTTGACCCGCAGTCTAACGATGTTTTGGCCCACAAGTTTTTAAGCATAAGAGAAAGTGAATTAGTCACTAATATTTACAAATTGAGAAATTTTTACCAAAATCTGTACTTCCAGCTTCTCATAAAATATCTTAAAATCTGATAACACCGGGCCTATATTGCCACAAAAACCTGAGCAGAATTTCATTGCTGTGGAATTTCATGAAAGGATTCTGCTGTCTGCCTTGTCAACTGCCATGTAAAGCTTAGTTCCCACCTCTGCACAGCCCACCTGGCCTACAAGCATTTGGGTTTGTTCCACAGAGCTGAACTTTGACTTCCCTTCCTGTTCATCCCATGAGAGGGATGACCTCAAGCATCCCCTCTTACTCAGTGTGAAGGGAGCATGGATCTGGCTTCCTAAGAAGGTGACCTTTCCAAGCCACCATTCTACAGAGCGACAAGTAGCTCCTCATCTGCAGTGGCCCCGCCGACCTTGAAGAGTTTTTCCAGGTGGGTCTGGCTCCCCACGGGAGTGACTCAGGTTGGGATTTGCTCACAGACCGGCTGGGCTTCAGCGCTGTACCCTCTCCCGCTGGGAGTCTTCTGCTGATCCCTGATCCTGGCCACACAGTCTTGTCACCTGCTCACCCTGAGGAGCAAGAAGGTGGCAGATCCCAACACTACTCCGGACCACCCAGCAGAAAAGACTTTGATTTTTTTCTAAGTAGAGATTGATCAGTGTGGGATTTAGAGATTTTTAAAGGTGACTTTGTTTAAATCGAGAATTGGGCAAGGTAGGGATGTTCATTAAAAAGCACCATGTGGTCACCAGGGTTAATGAGGCAGATCAGACCAGCCCTGACACTAAATAAAGGCCAATTAACTCCAATCACTGCGGGCCTGGGTGCTTTCTGTCAGTACAACCTCCCTGTGGGTGTTTCCCAGCCTGATATCTGTCTGGCAGAAGCAAAGAGGTCCGGCTCCCAAGGATGGCCCCTGTACAGTGGGGTGAGGGTCCTGCCTCCTTCCTGGAGGGCTCTGCCCCACCCAGTCTGTCCTGTATCAGTGTTAGGGACAGCAAAGCAGGACCGAGAGGCTGCGTCTGCTGTGGCCAGTCCAGAGACCGAACACAGAGATTCAGACTCTCATGGCCCCTTTCCCCCATTTATATAATAAATTTCCTAGAAGAGAGGATCGCTGAGTTATTGTTGAAATGTTATTTCTATTAATAAATGAAGACAAATGTTGTCAACACAGATGTAGTTCAACTGAGTACCAGGTTTCTTACCTTGTCTTTCTTTTTGTGATGAAAATAACTGGTGTTTATGTAATCTTGACCATGTGCCAAATGCTGTTCTAAGAATTTTATCTACTTTGACTCAGATAATCTTCAAAAAATCTCTGTGAGATGGACGCTATTACTAATCCCATTTATAGATAAGGAAACAGAGGCACTAGAAA
This sequence comes from Mirza zaza, assembly GCA_008750895.1. Taxonomy (NCBI): domain Eukaryota; kingdom Metazoa; phylum Chordata; class Mammalia; order Primates; family Cheirogaleidae; genus Mirza; species Mirza zaza. Next base: position 87,002 of record VSMD01012526.1, read on the forward strand.
GGTTCAATCCTGTGCTAGGTATTTTTCATATTTCTAAGTGATTCTCATAAAAACCTCTATGCGTAGATATTTTAGCTCCCTATTACAGATGAGGACACTGAGAGTCAGAAAATGTACATGGCATGTCCAGGATAGTATTGCTTATAATGATAACGAAGATTTGGATTCACTTTTTTCTTTTACCAAAATGTGGTGGTATAGAATGGATGACTGCTCAGGTTGAGGGGTTTAAAATTTCTCCTTAAGATTTGCCCATGAGCCCTCAGTTTCTCTATTCAGGGTTCTTGGAATGGACAGTCTAAGAAGCACCAAATACTGACGATGATCTTAAAATAGTGCATACAGCATAATGCCTCTGGCTCCACCTTGACTTTTGAGACTCACACTTGACTATACCACTTCGTCCTTCTGATTTCTCTCATCACCCAATCCCTGGATGCTCCCCCTCATTCCTGAAAGACTGGAGCCTGGCCCAGAGCCTTTCTCTCCACTGCAGCTACTGTAGTTAGCGTGAGGGGCTTCCACATCCACAGGCCACTCCATCCAACATCTCGATCTCTCGCTCCCTTCACCTCCTCATCTCCAGCAGCCGCCTTCTTCTGTTCATCTCAGCCACAGGTTTTATCATCATACTAGGGAACCCACCATCACCAAAAACTACATCGCCTCCGCCATTGCTTGTTGAAATGCTCCATTCATTTAAACACTCTTCCATATTAGCTGGCTTGTTTAAAAACCTCCAATATTTTATGACCCTACCAAACTCTCAATTTCCCCCAACACTTCACCACTTAGCTCCCCGGGAGCATGACTTTTCTGTCATTCCTGTTTGGATCCCAAGATTCCAATGTAAGTTACTCTCTTCCCACTTGGTACCCACAAGAGCAACCTCTTTGTCAACCTCTTCCACATTGACAAGTAAGAAGGTGGTGATAATCACATGAATGGGGAGCTTGGCTGTGCTGTTTATGATCTATACTCAGGTCATTATCTCTGAAGGAGCTGTCAGCCCTGTCCATCAATCTCACTAACTTTTCTTTCGAGCTCTCTCTCCCACTTTTTATTCTGTCTTATAAATCGCTCTCCAGTCCTTCCATTTCTTCACATTCTCACTTCAAACACACCAAGCTTAGCCACCACCATCTTATTCACATACCAAAACATTTTCTCAATCAGTTTCTTTCAATGTTGTCATGTTCCATTTCCTATTCATTCCCCACCCAGAAGTCAAGGTAGTATTTTTAGATCATATAGTTTATCATTTTATTCCCCTGCTTTAGTGTCATTACATTGCTAATAAGATAAAATGAAACATTCTGATCTTGGCTAGCCTGCTAGTCTTGCAGGATCTTTGCTGTGCCTGTATCTCACCATCCTTCCATACAGTCATTCATCCCTTTACACTCTGCTGTCATGATCTTATTTTAGATTTTTGGACATGCCAGGCTTCTTTCCTGTTCAGAATATTTTGCACGTGTTACTTCTATGTTTTCCTCTCTCTCTAGAAACCAGCCCCCATTCATTACTTAACTCTTACTATTTCAAGATCTCAGCTTAAATATCACATTCTCGGCTCCTCATGAAGCTCCCCCTGTCCCTGTCGTGGTGGTGAAGGGTGCCTGTCACTCACTCTTGCAGCACTGTGTATTTTCCCTTTGAAGGACCAGCCATTGTTAGATTAAATATTTATTTAAGTACTTACATGTTTAAATTCTATCTTGGAAGTTAGATTGTGGGATTAAGAATGGAACATTCTGTATATGCTTACTTATTCTTATAATCCAGGGTTTAGTGCAGTGCCCGAAACTTGAGATATGTCTGTTAAACACATAATTCACTCTGTGTTAAACTAGGTTTGATACCTTGGACTTTGGGCCTCAACCTCTCAAAGTCTTAATTTTCTGAGTGGCACAAGAGGGGCACAGTACTCCTGAGGACTGTCATGAGGTGTGAATGTGACCATGGGTGGAAATCACACTTTGACAATTCGGAAATGCTATGCTGACCACAAAGCTGACGAGCCCAGCAACAGCCTAGTGCCCAGATCTTGGTCTGTAATACCATCTTCTAATTAAAAGAATTCAGGAGAAATAGAAGATTCTAGGCTTGGATAGGAAATATACAAGATGAACGTGGAGTATATTATATAGTACAAGAGAATAAGGAAATACTAAAAACAGAACAAACAAAAGAACAAAAGCTCACATTGATGAGGATGTGTCAAAGGGACACAAAAACCAATCCAAAGAGTCCCCAGTGGCCAAAGCTGGGAAAATTTTATCAAAAAAAGTAGTTTTCAATTATAATTCAAAGTATAAGACAAATATCTATGAGACCATACAGACATAAATAAATGATTAAATAAATAAATGAATGAGAAAGAAGAGACAAATCTGCAATGCAGAAGAGTTCTACATAATTTATGGAGATAGTCAACCCTCAAGTTGTTGGCTATGCATAGTGACTTAACTTCCTTCCTCCCTCCCTTCCTCCCTCCCTCCCTCCCTCCCTCCCTTCCTTCCTTCCTTCCTTCCTTCCTCATGTGGAAAAAAAACAAAGAATAACGTTACAGTGGGAAAACCTGATAAACACTATCTCAGGCAGGTTGATCAAGGTGAATATTAACAATCATAAATCATGTTGATACTATGTACCCTCGACAGGATGTGATGAAAGTGGTGCTTTACATCTGTGGTCTTTCTTCTCCAAACCCATAACCCCAATCTAAATAGGAGAAAAACTCTGCAATTCCAGTAATAGGGCATTCTGCAAAATACCTATAACCAGTGCTCCCTAAAAATATCAAAGTCATCAAAATCAAGCAAAACCTGAGAAACGACCACAACCAAGAGCAACTTAGGGAATTATATCAACTAAATGTAATATGGTAACCTGGTGGGGATTCCAGAACAGAAAAAGGAACATTAGATAAAAATTAAGGAAGTCCAAATAAACTACAGACTTTAATTCATAATAACCTATCAATATTATTTATTAATTGTGGCAAATGTACTATGGTAATGTAGGATATAATATAACTTTATCTTACCTTATGGAGGAAATAATAGAGGAAATTGGGTGTGGAGTATAAGTGAAAACACTTCTCAAATTTTCTGTAAATGCAAACTTTACTAAAAACATTAATTTTATTTTTAAAAATGTCATGCATCATACCATCATCATCATCATCACCATCATCATCTGCTTGCTGTGATCTTAGGAATACTCATATGCACCTACCTTCTTTCCTCCAGTTGATATTGTTGTTGTTGCTTTTGTTTTTAATGTATTACTGAAACTTCTAAAACCTATATCCAATGTATCGTGCATGGGAGAGATGGTAAACTTAGCTAATTTCTCAACATATATTAGTTACTGAAGATCTTCCAGCTTTCCCTCCTATCATACTACAATTTTGTGAAGCTCTTATGAGATTATATTATTTTGAATGCTTTATGTACTGTAGAATGCTCCACAAATTCAGGACAATGATCTACTATGACTTGCCTTCTCCTTAAGGTGCCATGCTGGATGTTCCTAAGCATTGCAGCGTCTTCTCTGGCTTTCTGCCTTCCTGTGCTGAGACACTTACCTGTGTTCCTCCTTTCTCTGCCCGTCTTTGCTCACACTCTTGCTCTCTCTCCTGCTGCTCTGTGTTCTCTTCCTGTTCTTGTGGAATGTCTATGAAAATAAAATTCAGATTTACTTCCCTAATGCTCCTCTGTGTATCATATTGATTTCTCCTATTTCTATTTTTTTAACTTTGCAAAACAAGGATAAGCTCTGGATTCAGAAGGAGTGTGTAAGAGCAAGTAAGAGAATGTGTTTCGGACCCTGTAGGCCATAGAAGAGGAAGGACCAGAAATTCCAGCAAAATCAATAGCTGAATTCTTACAGAGAAAGGGAATCAGGGAACATTATGTCTCTATCTCCAATGAGAGGCATGTTTTCCAACTCTCTAGGAAATGACTGCCTGAAAATGATGGCCAGATAAATCAGAAGTTGTGGTCCGTGGAACTGCTGTTTCCCTCAGTTGACAATGTGTAGACGAAGAGGCTTATAACCAGTACTAGTTCTTATGCCATTTTATCTTGTTTTATAACGGAACATTTAGCTACAACAGTGGGCCTGATTGTAAGATAGTCTTAAATTCTCAAATGGAGGTAGACCTTTGGTTTGTATGCAAAAAAGTTTCACTTTTGAAACATTCTGAATGCCAAAATGCATCAGAATGGGAGAGTGGTTCGGTGTAAAGGCCATTGCCTGCCTTTCTGGAAGATCTAGGGAGAAAATGGAAGGGAGACAGGAAGAAAGGAGAATGGAGAAAAATGGCTTTTCTTACTTTCAAATATCTGGCTATAATGAGTTCAGACTGCATAGTTGCTCTCAGTAGGTGACAGGGCCTTTCATAAAATCCTTCAGTTCATGTTAATTGAGTGACTAAATAAAGGAGTACATTTAAAACAATGCTAAGGTCTTTTGTAGGAGTGATTCACAAACATAAATACTGAGGAAAAAAGTCAGTACTAATTTTAATTTTTCCTATGAAGTCTAACAAAATAAAGTCACTGCATTTTCTGCACCTCACCATGAAAAGTGGAGTATTAACATAGAATGAATATTTTGGAGTTAGGTGAATCCATGTTGAAATTCCAGCCCTATTGCCTGCTAACTACAAGGCTCATGTAAATCATTAACTCCCTTCACTTCGGTTTCTGCATCTTGCATAAGTCTCTGGCTAATAATAAGCGCTCAGGTATTATCAGATAGTCCCCCTTTCTCAGCTAGTACCTAACATACAGGCTTTAATAGACAACAAACTTTAGTAATCATCCTTCTCTGTCACCACTTTGTTATTTAATAGTTGCCCAGATGTGGCAGTGCTATAGATGCTGTAGGAGAATAAAATGTAGTAGTTAAAAATGAGCCTGGCTAGTTTATTTTCAATCACAATTACAGTGGTCATGGATGGAAAATGGAATGTTCCCAAGGAGTAGATGGTGATAATAGGTGTGCTCATTCACGGGCTTATCATTTTACAGCGTCTTCTGTTTTCTATGTGGCTCATAATTAGGATCCGACATTTTTATATTTGATAATTGCATTTTTCATATTAGAGTCCATTATTCTACTGTGAAAGCTTGGAAGAGAGATGGCATATAAATTGGATTTGTGTATGTGCTATACTAAGTGTGTATTTGAGGAATCAAAAATATGAATTCACAAATTAAGTAGGCATCTTTATTGTGTCTATCATATGGATTTTCATTACACAGACTAAATAAAAGTCATTACAGAAACGGCCCAGGGCAGCAGGGCAAATGGTGAAGTTATTTGTTTGATGTTAATTCAGTGCTTTGCCGAATGGTGTGAAATTGTCCTAATGTTACATTTGAGGAAAAGGTCCTACTGAGTGCTTGTTTCGAGCCAGCTGGTATGTTAGGCACATGTTTATATACGTTGCCTCATCTCACAGTTATAACAAACTCAATGGGTGGTCTGTCCTTCGATTTTAGATGGAAGAATTTGAAGCTTGGAGGTGCGAAATGCCAGTCCTAAGGCTGCCTGGCTCCTTTGTGATAAATCCAGGACTTAATGCTGGGTACATTTCACACTAACCACAACATCAGTCTTTCACTCTGAGGATGATACATACTTAATTTTACTTGGAACTTGGGAAATTAGACACAAAAGCAGCTGAGGATTGAAAGAGGAGAATTGTGAAGATCGTGCCTGAAAGTGATATCCCCAAGAAACTAATTGTGAAATAGAAGATGAAAGCTGGGTGCTGGGCGTGATGATCTCCCAGGGATCATTCCAGAGCTTAGACTTATTCTGTGGTTTTATGGAATTAATGCAACCCTGATGAAATGGAGCTTTTTTCCAGTCACCATGGATTAATTTCAGACAAAGAAATCACATGCCATTGAATAAAAATCTAAATATTGGGTTTTATAGAACAATTGTTCTCTTTGTCATTTCATTTTCCTTTCCATTTGAAAATGAAAATCAGTCTATCTCAGGGCCTTTGTGTGTTCTTGGAGATGTGCACTACTATTTTCTTCCAAAATACTTGTCAAATATTAGAATAAATCAGTAATACTTGAGCCAGAGTCATTAATAGGAAGAATCCCTGTTTTACCCAACCTAGGAAGACCAGAAGTACCTGCTGCTTCATTTGTGCAGTGTAACCTTGAATTCAGGATGTCTATGAAAATTTAAGCACTTACACTCTTCTTTGTTAATTATGACATAGACAGCAAACTTCGGTAATCATCTTGTGAACCATAGTCATAGACAAACCTAGCAAAAGGAATACTAAGTACAAAAAAGAACGATAAAATGGTAGCAGGACAACTAGAAAAACTAAAGTTTGCAAACACCACCCACTCCATTAAAATCAATCAGGCTGTACCAAAGTATTCCCTGATCCTACAATGCCACAAATTCTCTTCGCTGTCCCACAAAATACACACAGATTTCCAAGACTAGAAAGGTGCCTAGTCCGCATTAGTTCATGAATGGATTGCTGTTGTTTTGGGTTACAGCAAAAAGTTATTTATGGGAAATGCAAATCAAAACCACAATGAGATATCACTTATCTCCAGTGAGAATGATCTTTATCAAAAAGTCTCAAAACAATAAATGTTGGCATGGATGCAAAGAGATGAGAACACTCATACATTGCTTGTGGGACTGCAAACTAGTACAACCTCTGTGGAAAGCAACATGGAGATACCTCAAAGAACTATAAGTGGAACTACCATTTGATCCAGCAATCCCATTACTGGGCATCTACCCAAAGGAACAAAAGACATTCTATAAAAACAACATCTGCACTAGAATGTTTATAGCAGCACAATTCACAATGCAAAGATGTGGAAACAACCCAAGTGCCCATCAATACATGAGTGGATTAATAAAATGTGGTATATGTATACCATGGAGTTCTACTCAGCCACAAAGAACAATGGTGATCTAGCACCTCTTGTATTATCCTGGATAGAGCTGGAGCCCATTCTACTAAGTGAAGTATCACAAGAATGGGAAACAAGCACCACATGTACTCATCATCAAATTGGTATTAACTAGTCAACACTTAAGTGCACATATAGTAATAACATTCATTGAGTGCTGGTCAGATGGGAGAGGGGAGGAGGCAATGGGTATATTCACACCTAATGGATGTGGTGCACACTATCTGGGGGATGGACATGCTTGAAGCTCTGACTCAGGTGGGGCAAAGGCAATATACATAACCTAAACATTTGTTTCCCTGTAATATGCTGAAATAAAAAAAAATTGTTCTTAGCCATGACAGATGCCTAGTAATATACCTTATTGGTGCATCTCCTAAAGAGTTTGGCAAAATCGCTGTGTTAGGAAATTGTATTCAGTGCCCTGGCTTTGGTAGAACACATAGTAATGGTACAAATCACACAAGGGAAGCATTTACAATGCCAAGAACAGCTAGAAATGCAAGCAAAGCATTGCAGGAGTAGAGTCAAAGTGGAGTCATGTCTTTCTTAGAGCATCAGAAAGGGATTCTTAGAAGTGTCATGTCCACTGGATTTAGTAGACGACTGAGCATCATATTCTTCCAGCCATTCAGGAGATCTCAAGTAGACAATATAGTCATATCTCAAATTATTAATAGATGCTGGGAAATAAGATGGCAAGGACAGATTGAGTGAAGACAGTGAATGGGTGGCCAAGAGGTTTGGCATTTATCTTCTATGCCATGGAATTTGCAGTAGGAGTATGCCAGGATCAGATTTCTGGTTTTGAGGTCATCAGGGAAGCAGAGTAAGGAGGGAGTAGCCAGGGGATGAATGGTGGCAAAGAGACCATTTAGTCCTTTCCATTTCATCAAGTCACATTAGGAAGATGGTAGATGTAAAAGAATTAGCCTCAGCAGAGTTGGGGAAACACGACCCCACACACAGGGTACAATAAATGACTGAGACGAAACAGTATGTATTTAGATGCTGGCTGGTGTTGTACAGTCTTCATGTGCTAATGGAGTTCTGGGATGTAGGTGAGTGGAGAGGTCTGGAGTCTTCAAACTAAAGTTGAGAGTTGAGCTGACTGTTGAAAGGGGAGTAGGAAACAGTGTAAATTGTATCATAGACAAGGATTGGTCAGTAGGTCACAGAAGAGAGACAATCCTTATATGCCCAAAGTTTGTACTTTGGTTTGGGACCTTAAAGCACTCAGCCCCACCCTAGCAGAAATGGCTGCATCCAGCAAGAAGAGACCATTTTGTCTGACATTTGGCATCTGGAAAGATCCAGCTCTATCTCTTATTTTACTTATAACTATGTTTATTTTATTCTCATAGTGTTCTCTTAGCTCCTACATTCTGGCTAATCCTAATTCCACCTGAGCAAATGCAAAATTTAGTAACTACCAACGTGCAGTCTTAGCTCTGCTCTGCTCTCAGGGCTCACTGTCTTTCCCAAACAATGCATTAGGCAACAATCAAGGCTGCTATGTGTAGCCTCTGTGAACTCCTTCCTTGGCACTGGGCGTTTTTAACAAATATGGCATCATGAGTCATGGGTTGCAGGTATTTCAATATGTGACACTAGAGTGGAGCATTTGCAGCCTGCTGGGAGCAATGTGCTTCATATGCATGGTGTGCTTTCGCCATTTCAAGAGCCTGATGAGGAGGGTGCTTGAATCTCTATTTAGTATATCTAAACAGGGGCTAAGAGAATTAAAGCTACTTGTCCAAAGTATATATCCAGAACTGTGGTGATTTAAGAATCTTAGCCATAGCCTAATTTTTATCTGGGGTACTGGATCTAAACACCCTCACAATTGAGGGTTTGCAGTTGAGAATAGGAAGGATGAAAGGTTGGAGTCCTATCTAAGCACATTAACACCCATCTAGGTCCTGTATCTCTCTCTGTCCCCTTACTTGTTTTGTATTAAAAAAATGTAAAAATATTAAAAAAATAACACTGGAACAAGATTTGTCTTGCTAAAGATGTTTTCTAGAAGGATAGATCTGGGGATTTATCGAAGCAGTTAAGAAGCTTTTGCGATAGAAGTAACAGGAGCTGGGTGTCCATCAGTGGGAGGTGTTGGGCAGGGAAAGATAACAATGTCTGAGAAAAAGAAAGTTAGAAGAGAAAATTGGGATACAAGATAGAGAGAGATGATTGCAAAGTTATACGGAGGATTGAATCACTTAAGGGATAGGCAAGAGAAAATAAACCAGGTTGGGATTTTCGCCTCTGAATCCACAAAGTCCATGCACTCTAAATGAGATTTGGAGCATTTTAAAATCTTTTATTTTAAGTTCTGTGTCGAACATTTTTATCCTCCAAATCATTTTCTTCCAGTGTACTAAGATTATAGCCTTTAGCTAATGGTTTTCTTTCTCGGTTATGCTCCTAGCATTTAGAAGCATTAATTTTACTGAACTGATATAGTAAAAATGTTCAAAATAACATTTGGAAGAGCATTTTAGTCTAACTACTCAAGTGTAACCTATAATCTTTTCTTCTTATACTACACACACAGGGACACACACACTCACACACACACACACATATGCACATCTGTCTTTCCAGGCTTTACCTCTTTATCTAAAATGGTAGACATTTTTTTTCATAAATAATAAAAATGTATAATTTAACCTTCCTTTCCCCAAGAGAATACATGTAGCCTTCCACTCCAATAAGGAATTTAAAGAGCTTTACTATTCACAAGCCAAATACAAATAACAACAAACTTTCTGCTGAATGAAGATGACACATTCATAGTAACTATTGTTGTTGTCTTCAAAGAAGTGGTTTGTATTCACAATCTAGTTTGAAGTTCAAATTAGGATATGCTGATAATTTTCATGGAAGGAGTAAGAAAATAAAAGACTCAAAGTTGACTTAAGGGGGCTTTGTTTATTTTGTTTTATTTTGTTTTTTCTGGGCAACTGGATGAATCATCTTTCCAGATGTGATTGATTCAGATGCCTACTGGCAACCAGAAGATGTCATGTAGACATTAGGTACATAAGGCTGGAGCTCAGTGAAGAATAAGGGCTAGAGATTAAAAAAAAAGTGAGAGTGTTAATAAGGAAACATTCTTTAAAGCCAGGAGACTGGGTGAGCTCACCAAGGGAGTGTGCGCGCCTGGAGAAAAGCAAAGGAAAATGACTAAACTTTAAGGCATATCATCTTTAGAAGTTAGGAAAAGGAAGAGGATCTAGCAATGTGGACAGTAAAGGGGCAGCCAGCAAGCAGGGAGGGAAGTCAGGGAATGATGATGTCCTAATGGCAAAGGAGGGAAAATATTTTAGGAACAAAGGAGTGATCAATCATGACAAATGCCACTGTGAGGTCAGGTGAAATGAGAACTGAGAATTGCCTGTTGGTCACTTGAGAAGAATGGTACCAAGAATTGTGAAATTAAAGCCTGAGCAGAATGAGTACAAAAGAAAAAAGGTAGGGAGGTGAACCAGCAAGTATAGACAAGCCTTGCAAAGAATTTTGTGTCTGCCTTTCATGGCATCAGGAGGGAATATAGAGTCTTCTGCTACGATGAAGTATATAAACTGGCAGCCAAGGAAGTTATCTCAGCAAGTTAACTAGATGAGAATAAGGTGTGTGTGTATGTGTGTGTGTAGTGGTGTTGAAGATATGGGGAGAGGATATAAGGTGTGAAACAGTCACCCTTGATAGTGAGAGAGTAAATTAACCATCAAAATGTTGGGGTAGCCAGTGTAGCTCACTCACTTGAGGGCAGTGGTTGTAAATTTAAAGTAAGATCAGCTGGTGCAGTTGTTCATTTTTTATCTGCATCGTGTTTAGCCTTAAGGTTCATGTGACAAGATGACAGAGATCTGTTTGAAACCAACTTGGGATTTGGACAATGGAAGGACAGAGGTGTGGGGGTGGATTCATATAGATTATTATAATGATGGGCAATGACATCTAAGTCAGCTGAGAAACAGAGTGAGTGTATGGAAGGTTGTGGACAATGGAAATTTAATGTAATATAGTCAATGGATTGGAGATCTTAAGAGGTCAAGGAGCAATTCAAATGGCAGTGAGGACACTAGAGTAAGATGACTTGAAAGTTACAAGGTAGTGACTAGACCTCAATGTCTGAAATTTTAACTTTGGAGATGGTGTAGTTATTGGTAATGATGAGGTCTGAAGTATGATTAACTAAGGGAAAATATAGGATACAAATATTGGAGAGAAATTGGTCAACAAACTGAGAAACCATTCTGATGGTTGGGTCATCTACATGCATACTGATATCACCAGCAACAATGGTGCCAGCCTTACCTATAAAATCAATGCCAGGTGCCAATGTCATCACTGAATGGCCAGGGCAGGCTATTGGAAAATGGCTGTAAATTATGAAAACAAGAATGGTTCACTGATGGTAAAGTTTTTTTATTTTTTTTATTGTTTGAGACATAGTCTCACTTTGTTGCCCAGGCTAGAGTGAGTGCCATGGTGTCAGCTTAGCTCACAGCAACCTCAAACTCCTTGGCTCAAGTGATCGTACTGCCTCAGCCTTCCAAGTAGTTGGGACTACAGGCATGTACCACCATGCCTGGCTAATTTTCTCTCTCTCTCTCTCTCTCTCTCTCTCTCTCTCTCTCTATATATATATATATATATATATATATATATATGTATATATACATATATATATATATATTAGTTGGCCAATTAATTTCTTACTATTTATAGTAGAGACGGGGTCTCGCTCTTGTTCAGGATGGTTTTGCCCAGCCAATAATGATGGTAAAGTTTTTACTTGTAGAGTATGAAAACTAAGAGAAGAAAAATACTCTGGAAGTGGCAATAAGGAGAATGAAGTATCTCGATCTGAACTCTAAGACTAGTGGCACATGGCGGATAAAAGGAATAGAGAAAAAAATCCATCATTTAATCAGGCTTCAGAGAAATGTTCCCAGGGGCCAGTTGATTTTCGTTTTCAAGAAGGGAAAGGTGTATTCAGAGATGAGGTTTTGCTGATGGCGTACCTTCAGTGCCAGAGGGGTTGGGAAGTCTAGAAGATGTAGGAGCTCAAGCCCCAGTAGGGGATATTTGCAATGGTGTGTAGACGTATATATGTGAGAGTCCTGGTGAATAGAGTTGATCTGGGACACTTCACCTGCGCCAGGATTGAATAAAACAGAAATATAGAGTCTAATGGGATTGTGCCTATTGATGTCAGCCGTGGTGGCACAAGGGGGCGTGGCGAATGTTGTGTTCTAGTTATAACCCTATTGAAGTAATGGTTTCAGTTTTGAAAGCGTAGGCAGAGAGTGTTGGAGGATGGGGGTATAGAGCAATCACTTACTTGGACACATGGAGCCTTTTGAAGTATGTGGAGCTTATGGCATGTAGAGTCTAGTGGGCCACCATTTGACCCCCTTTGCGAGCAGTGCTGAAGGCTGCTAGGGACCAGCCTAAATAAGTCGTCAGAGTCAGGACTGAGATTCTGAATGGTATAATCAGTTGAGAACTATTGCTCTCCTATCATGGGAGACATCATCTTTTATAAGACTGTTCACCTGTGTCTCATGATCTGAAGCAGACAGACTCACTTGGGAGAATCCAGGAATTTTTACTGTTTTCCCCAACTGGGGTGAGGGAGAAGGCCAAAGCTGGATGATATGGGCAGAAGAGAGAGTTCTGCCAAGAACCCAGTAACCTCAGATCTTCAGTTATTCAGATAGCACATAGAAGCTAAGCTCCAGGGGTACGGTATCCCCACAGGGTGAGAGAAGGAAACATCGGGTAGATGGGTGTCTCATTTCTCAGCAGCCATGAAGGCAGTTCTGCTAAACCACCTGAGAGCAGGTAGTGGCACCTGAGTCCTTACATTGCCCTTTAGCTCAGAATCCTGATTTGCTCTTAGGAACTTGCCACAAAGGCTGCTCCTGTTCCAGAGTCTAGGGGAGTGATTCCCAAATCTGAGAGTGGAATAACCTGGAACATCAAAAATAAATATCCATATTCTCTCCCAGAATAACGAAATCAACATCTCTAGGGCCCTGGCTTCAGGAGTGTTCAAAAGTTTCCCAAATGATTCTTACATAGAGTGCTGGTTAAGAGCTATATTCTAGGGCTCAGATTCTATCCAACTCCTTTGGTTTGACAAACAGATCGGATGCTGCTGCAGGCCTTTGCCACTTAACTCTTTTCTAGGATTTTGAAATTTTTTTCGATGGCCTATAGTTTCTTTAGACTGACCATCACACACGCGCGTGCACACACACACATGCACACACACAACCGTGTCCTGCTCTTGTACGAAGTCTGTGCCTTGGTGAGGCCCAATCCAGGGGCAGATTGCAGCAAATGAAATTTGCAGAGGTCAGAAGCCCGAATGGGCCAAGGCATTGCACCTGTGTCTCTCCCAGCACACATAACACACACTCATCCTGTTATTGTAAACAGCTCACACATGGATATGTCTGAGCCAGTGGCAGGTCTGGGGAAAGGAAGGCTGCAGAAGCCAGGAGCCCAGCTGGGAAAGACCCTTAAGGTCTTACGTGTGGACTAAATCTCCCTCCCTTCCAGGTAAACAACACCACAGGCAGGCAGTCTCCTTGCTTCTTCCTCCGCTCTGGCTGCTGCTTCGTTCTAAGCCTCTGCAGACACACTTCATAGCTGAGAAAACCCACAGATGGAATGACTATTATTGGTGCTTGTCAATTCAGAAATAAACTGTGCTTTGCCCAGCATTTCAGTCTTTACCACTGACATGCTAGTTTCATTTAATTATTTCTGTGCTCGATGAGTTCACTAAATTCGTATCCTAATAGGAAACTATTACTCAGCTCGGCACCGTGAGGGGTTGTTGGGACTGGTTTGCATTCTCTCTGGACAGAAGGTGAATTGTCTCGCAGCAGTCGTGATGGGCAGCACATCCTCCAGCAGAAAGTCATTTGAGAAAACACTAATTGAAGGGACACCTACCATTTGAGAATTCTTTTTGAAATTTAATAGCAGGTTGGCTGCATGCTGTGAGGAAAGAGTAAAAAGTGTGCTACTTATGAAAGGCAAATTTTGGAGAAAAGGTGTAGTATGATAGCCAACCCTATTACATGAATATCAGTGAGTATATAACCTTTAAGGGTTCTTCCTCTTTGAAACAAATAAGATTGAATTCTTCCCACTACTTTCTTCTTGAGCTCACAAAATGGAAAATGAAAACTGGAATTAAACCGCGCCTAGTTCCCTTATGGATTAAACCCGCAGTTAATCTCTGTATTAGCTCTTATAAGAGTACTATTATTTTACAAGGGCGCTATTATCATTCTCATTTTTTCAGATGAGAAAACTGTGGCTTCGAGCTGCTGAAACCTGAGGCTTCAAGTTACTGAATATCTTGCTCAAGTCATTGCTTATAGCAAATGGCACAGATGGACTCAGAACCCACTGTGGTTGGTCTGGAACTTCCTGTTTCCTTCTTTTACAACATCAAGAATGGCTTTTCTCACCCTGGTAAAATCTATGCCCCTTAAATCTCAAAACCCTTTCCACCTCGTATCCCTCCTTTCTGAAATACTCATCTTCCCATACAAGATACCCCTATGTGAAAATCACAATAGCTTTTTTTAAATCTACCCTCCCTTTTACAGGTTTTGTCAACCTTTCTTTTCTCTATTCTGGTTGTATTATGAAAACAATGGTCCTAGTGTCATTGAGCAAACGTAAAATTGTGTTGCTGCCTTGAGCCATGGACCTAAAGACCCTGGGAAACTGAGCTGCTTTGGTTGTGTCTTGTTTTCTCTCCTGTAGTGGATACCATGCAAAACTGGACTACCAGAACCAAGGAATGATTTTAGTGTTTCTTTTGGGCAGTGATGTGGGGGGGGGGGTGGTAAATGGTAATTCTATAATCAAGTCCAACTCTAAGGAGGAGGACCAACACCATTTCCATAGGTGACACTGTATTATATTCCGTGTATCCCTGGGCAGCCTTGGTGCCGATTCATCCTATCTTCCTTGGCCCTGCTATCCCCTTCCCCCAGTAATCCTTTCCCCTTTACTGCCAAGTTCTCTGAAACATTGTCTGTATCGGCCACTCCTACTTCGTTGCAATGCATTTTCATTGCAATGCATTTTCACTGCAATCCTTTAAATATACTTCTTCCTGCTACATTTTTCTAATACCGTTTTCTCTAAGAAATTCAGTAAATAAATCTACAAATTCAGCAATCCCTTCTCAATTTTCCTCTGGTGCTAGTTACTATTTAATCCGCTCTTCCTGCAAATTTTCTTCTCCCTTAATTTTTCAGTTTCATTTTAGCCTCTACTAGGAGGTGGCTACCTATTAGGGTCTGGAAGAGTCTAAGCTTGCTTGCTGACAGTTCATTCTTCCTAATGGCTCTGTCTTTCCAGTTCTGCATGTGTTTTCTCTTCTATTCCCATAAGTGGAAACAACCATAATGTTCTTCTTTTGGACCTTTTCTGGAAAAGGCTTTGGAGAGTTCATGTACTTCTAAGATTCCAGCTAATGCACTATGTGGATACACAGCTTGCTGTATCTCTAGTCTCCTGCTCTCTCAAGCTCTGGCCTTCCATTGGCCGCTCACTACTCGCTGATCGTCTCTCACTGGAAAGTCCTCTGGCATTCCACACTGAACAGGGATGATGGCAAGCCCATCATCTCTCCTCTAAATAGTTTCTGTTTATTTGAAGTCTACCTAACTTCTTCATCATCTAGGCATTACATCTTAGATTGACTCAGCTGTAAAATATTTCTAGTAATTTAGAACACTGCTGTCCAAACTTTAGTGGGGTCAAGACCACCTGTGTGAAAACACACACATTGCTGCCCCCACCCTCAAGAGCATCTGCTTCAGGAGGTGGGGGTGGCCTTGAGAATCTGCATCCCTAACAAGGTCCGAGGTGATGCTGATGCTGCTGGTCCAAGGACCAGACTTGGAAAGATGCTGCTGGAGTGCATGAGTCTGTAGCCAGATCGCAGCCAGTCTGTAGCCAGTAGGCTTAAATCCCAACCCAACCACGTGCTTAATGCATGAATCCTGAAGAATTTACCCGATGTCTCCATGCTTAATTCCTATTCTGTAAAATGAGGATAATTAAAGTATATAGGTCATAGAATTTTGGTAGAAACTAAATGAGTTCATGTGAGTCAAGTGCCCCAACAGTTTTTTGGCAGACCCTCAAAAACTGTTAGCTAGAATTGCACCTTTTGAATCCACTTTCCTTCTGCCCACTCCCAGCCACCAGTCAGCTTCCACGTTCTAACAATCGGGACTTTGGGATGCATCCATCTCTTTTTCGTTATTGCCATGGATGGGATTAAGTACATAATCACGTTGTCATTCACCTCACTCTAATTATCACCATTTAACTGATTGGTGCCGTCACTATTTTCCCATCTCTGCCACCTTTGACCTCATATGGTTATAATGGTCTACCTTTAAAGCAATCATTATAAATAGGTCTCTTCTTTGCTTAGAAAGCGAATTTTGAATATATTACAGGGAATGTAAGACCATTCTCAAACAGAGGACACGGCTGTTTCTTCTCATAGCTCCATATGTGCATTTATGATACAAAGTCTATGTTTTTGTAATCATGCCCCTTTGTTTTCTGGCTTCGGTGATTTCTTGCATAATATTCATTTCATTGATATATCCTTGAATCTAATTCATTTTCAAGGCTTGGCCAACTTCCCTTCGTCCATCCAAAGGTAGAGCAAAACAATTTCATTCCTCATGGCAATGCTACCTGATTGATGGTAGCTGCTGAGGAAGATGACAAGGATTCTGGGGCAAAATCTACCTGAGTTCAATAGGAATAATGTCATGGTCAGTGAGCAATAGCTGCCACGACCCAGGTGGAGTGCACAGAAGCATCTGTATCAAGTATTGTCTTTTCTGCCAAAGGGTGAATTTTTCACTGTGGATGCTCAGTGCGTTTTGGCAAATTCACAAGTAAATGGGCATACCCTGAATTATCAATTTGAGTTTTATTTTGATTAAAATATCTAATTTTCTCTTCTTCCTTCCAATGAAGGGTCAAACCTTACCTCAGGGATTTGATATTGCCATGCAGAATATCAGAACAGGCAATTAAAACAAGCCTTCACCACCTCAATTTGAGAAATCCGTGTCTCCTGATGATGGAGATACACTGATTTGTCTTGGTGGCTGCAGGTGTGAGGGTGGGTTCTTGGATTTTGAGGTATAAGGGGCCAGAAGAAAAGACGAGGGGAAATTCTTCCACAAGAATAACAAAACAAAACAAAACAAACAAACAACAACAACAACAAAAACCCAAAGGTTCCTGAGGATAGCTATTTATGGAAGACTTTTGACATGGGGAAGCTTGGTTTAACATGTGCAAGGTAGAAAGGTGAATCTTAAGTCCCAGCTCTGCCACCTACGAGTAGCTAATTAACTTTTTTTTTTTTTTTTTTTTTTTTTGAGACAGAGTCTCACTTTATTGCCAAGGCTAGAGTGAGTGCCATGGCATTAGCCTAGCTCACAGCAACCTCAAACTCCTGGGCTCAAGCAATCCTGCTGCCTCAGCCTCCCAAGTAGCTGGGACTACAGGCATGTGCCACCATGCCCGGCTAATATTTTCTCTATATATTAGTTGGCTAATTAATTTCTTTCTATTTATAGTAGAGATGGGGTCTCACTCTTGCTCAGGCTGGTCTCGAACTCCTGAGCTCAAACGATCCGCCCACCTCGGCCTCCCAGAGAGCTAGGATTACAGGCGTGAGCCACCGCGCCCGGCAGCTAATTAACTTTTTTTAACTTCAAGTTTATTATCTTAAAAGCAGAAATCGTGATGCTACCTCTCTGAGATATTGTAGAAATTAAAGGAAAACATGTATATAAAAGACTTGTATAATATTTGTCTAAAAGTTGCTCTTATGAATATTCCATGGAATAGCAATCAGGAAAATCCCTTTAAAGCTATTAAAACTCTTTTGCCTCTTATACCTTATCCCTATAATCACTGTTAGTTCTAAGTACATAATATCATGAAATGACCCCTTGGCTAAATGTTACATAACACCACAACTAATTAATTAACTCTAATTAATTGGAGGCATGTAAGCAAAACTGCTGACTTACTGTTTTCTTCCCACCAGCTAGCATGAGTTGATGCTGTGAAGATAGAGCTTTGGTGCTCCTCTTATATTTAATGCATCAAATTTAAAAGAGAAATAGTGTCAATGTTATGTAGAACTATATGCCTTTCTAAGGAGATTTACTCTCTTAGCTTAACATAGTTTATACCTTAAGTATTTTGGGTTATCTTATTCTTTGCCTGACAATGTTATTAAATACCTTGAAATACACGGGTTCAGAAATACAGTGATCTATTCATTTAACAAAGATTTGGGGGTCTTTCTTGGGGCCAGGATCTGTTCTAGATACTAGAGCCACAACAGTGTACAGAATGTATAAATCCAATATTCTTGGAGATTACCTTTTGAAGATGGGATTTAGGCAATCAACAGTGAGTAAGCAAACTAACCAACCATGCTGAACTTTAAAAGTTCATATTTTCTTGAAAGAAAATAACATGATGGAGAATAGATGACCAGGGTAGGGGTGCTGGTAACCATTTTTACATTGCTGGGAGAGCTTTGGCCACTTTTGAACTGACGCTTGCATGATAACGAATGAGCCGGGCAAAAAGATGGGTTCTGAGCCCTGTAAGCAGAGAGAAAAGCAAGTGACTCAACTGGCATGGGGAGAGAAAGAAGGGCTGAGTGTTGGCTACCAAAAGTTTGGGAAGAAGCGGTAAAAATAGATGCTTGGAGAAGCTGGCAGGCTTGATCATGGAGAGTTCTGTAAATCCATGAAGGAATTTGGATTTTTTTTTTTTTTTTTGGTGCAATGGAAAGCCAATGGAAGATTATAAAAATGGGAGTAAGAAAAAGAAATTTCATTTAGCAGCTATATGTGAATCCTAAATGTTTGTAGATCTAACCTATATAAAGAATTTGGTGAGTATTTATGTTAAAAAAGTAGATAATCACTTGTGATTTACTTGTTTTCTAGATTCAGATTATTCCCCATTAAACATACACACACACACACACACACACACACACACACACACACACACAGAATTTTCCTCTTTCTACTTTTTTGTTACTAAATTCAAAAGCCTTTAAGTTGTCTTTCAATGTATCTCATAACATGTTCCTGTCCTGTTTTCTGACAATAATTTTCAATGTAGCCCTGATCTGCTGTATTATTTCTTTCTTTCCCCCAAAGCAATACTGTGTCCTCTTTGTATTTTTGTCTTTTATGGATCTGAGAAGAAATTAACAGAGATTTTTTTTTCTAAATCGTCACTGCTATCTTTGAGTTACCTTGGTTTTCCTTTGCTATGACCTTAAAACTGTTGGCCCGTTTAAGTTTATGAGATATTAATAGTTCAGGTTTTTGGAGAGAGCAGTATAAGGCTTTGCATTTATCACGTGGTTAAACATTCTAACAATTTAACAATTGCCTCTTTGTCTCTTGCCCTGGAAATTTTTAAGTTGGGGTTGTTTTTTAGCTTCTCTCGTAGACTTGGAAATTCCCTTTCATTTCAAATAGATGTTTCCAACTCATGTGCAGTATTTTTTCTTTTATTATATTTGCTGTATCTACATATTTTACTGCAATTACACCTTACTCTGCACTATTCTAAATTGGTATACTTTTATGTTGACCTCTTGATCTTCACCTGCACACACTTACTGCTCCAGGTGTTTGTGTTGGCTGTTTAGTCATATTCCGCACATTCCCCCCAAGCTCTGCAGATTCTTCTGTAGAGTAGACTTCAGCGTCAGCTCTGCATGTCTAGTGCCAGAAAAGTACAAGAGTGCTATTTCATTCATAATTACTATTTTCCTTAACAATGTATTTTTAATTTTTTGAAGTAGTTACACTATTTTATACGCCTCCAGATGTTTTAAACATTTTAAAAATTTAAAGTGGACATGATTTAATTTTATTAATTATAAACCACAGAATTTTAATGGGCCCTAGGAAGTTGCATTCAATTGAAGAAAATGTATCATTTTGAACAAGCTTTTGAAGACTCTAATTTACTTATGGTATATATCAAATTCATTTTACA
Organism: Mirza zaza; assembly: GCA_008750895.1. NCBI lineage: Eukaryota > Metazoa > Chordata > Mammalia > Primates > Cheirogaleidae > Mirza > Mirza zaza. The sequence continues at coordinate 107,110 of VSMD01012526.1, forward strand.
CATTTTTCTTAATATGTTCATAATACATAGTTTCTTTTACAAAAGTATTCTTTTTTAATGTAAATTCCCTGGGTGAGCTTTGAAAGAATAATAGTGATTAAGAAAGGCATTTAAATAAGAGGTAATCCAAAAGCAGAAGGGATTCGGTTCATAGAAACCCAAAGAAGAAAGAGAAATGCCACAAGTTGTGCTTTCTTTTGAAAAAAACAGTGATGACATTCTCTCATTTCCTCATCTCCAGAAAGAACAAAACTAGTTGGTGATAAACATGAGCCAGACAAATTGTGAAACATTCTTTGCTCATCCTCCACCGGTATCATTCACCTCTAAATACATATTATGATCAAGGTCAAAATAACTTAATTCTAGCGTTCCGTCTAGAAAAATAAAGCTGTAAGATGATTGCAACTTCCTTGCAAACCAACAGATGCATTTGCTAAACCCTCCTATGATGACTGTGATTTCAGAGAGGATTCAAGAGGGAGAAACTATAAATTTCCCAGGAATTTTACTTTAATTTTAAAGTTACAAAAATCATTTCTAAATGTTGTCAATGAATATAAAATGATCCTTTAAGAATCATAAAAAGAGAACACTGACAAATTTATTCAGTAAGTGTGAAAATAATTTAGTGTAGCAAAATATGGTGGCAGAGTATCTAAAAAGTTTCTCCCCATGATCATGGACGCCTCCTCACTGAAAGTTAAGGGCTGGCTGGAAAATTGAATGAAATAGAAAAAGACCTGTGGCTTTCTTTCAATTCCGAATTCCCATAATAAGAGAAGAATGGATTGGTTGTCAGATTTAGAATTATTGTTAGCTTTTATTGATGACTTTCTTCTTAAAACTTTAGCTTTAAGTATTTCATCTAAGTATAAAAATAAATTTTAAAAGGCTATGGTATATTTGTGTTTCATTATTTTATGAGCAAAATATGAATATGATGAGAAATGCAGGCTATAAAAAGATCAATTTAGAATTTAAGGAACATTCCATTCATTCCACTTCTAATTGAATATATTAATATAAAGCTCTTGACACTGTTAGGGAACTAATCCCAAGTCTAACCCGTCAATTAGTAAAAATATTAAAAACTAAAACTTTAAATTACTGTTTTAAGTGGATTTAATTTATTGTTCCTTTTGTTTACAAGCTATAGTGGTAAGCATTTCATAAGCTTATTTGATCTTTTCATCAATCCTGTGCTATAATTTCCACTTATCTTGCTAGATCAGATAAGACATAAGAATAAATCATTTGCCAATAGAACACAATTAGAAAAGGTGGGAGCTCTTTAGAAAACGAAGCATGCCCAACTGCCAAACCTTGAGCTTTTCAGTTAGACTAGCCTCTGCTGCCTCTCTCTGGACTCAGTTTTCTTGCACTTCAAACTTGTTCCCTTTGCGGATTATTTTCTCTGGCTCCATCTAGAGTGCTATGGTGTTTCTGGAAGATTTGTGTTTCATTCTCTTTAAAAACTTGTAACTGGTTCAGTTGAAAACCTGCCACTTTATCTAACTCATACCTCATCTCAATGTGTCTGTTCCTCCCCCTTGTGTCCGTTATCAAGATTCAAGAAACACCTGAACAACCACCTGCCAAACAGTAGAGGCTATGGACCATATGATTTTACAGTGTCCCTTCCAGCTTTATTATTCCTGGAAAGAAATATATATCTGTTTTAAAATACTATTTAAAAATATAACCTACCCTTAAGGAAAAAACAAAAGACTTAAAAAAGAAAGTTTCAATGTCTCACTACAGCCTAAATCAAACAACCCAGAGATAATCACTAGTGAAGTATGTTTTCATGGTTTGAAAAATATACTTGTACACATATTCTTGAATGTATCAGACTGCTCAGTGTAGGTAACGCTAACATGAGTGCTCAATCTACCTTCTTGAACTGAAAGTCACTGACTTCTTTCTTACTGAAATCTTCCCAAAGTTGACATGTGTATAGAGGCAGGACATTTTTAAAAGGTTGTCTTAGACTATATCTCCATAGACTGAAACTGCAGTAGAAAGAAGTAACAATGTGGCCTTTATTTTATTTGTGGAATAATGGAATATGAATTTTCTAGAAGGGTCAAGGTACTGACGTGATCTGAAAACTTGGACTCTGTTTCTTAATGAAAGTCTAGCTTCCCTCAAGGCAAAAGAACAGTGAAGGATCTTCAGGTATGGATTAGTGTGACTTTCAGCACAGAGTGACAATGGTAATTATGGTCTCCAGAGTCTGAGAGCTGTTTGCTTTCAGATGTTGGAGAGGGAATTGTTTGTAAGCAGAAATGCTGGCTCTTGTCAGTATATTTATTTACCTACCTCTCCATGTATATTCACTTTGAAGACCGTCTTTCAAAAATCTGAAAGACATAATTGTCATAAGTTCCTTATATACAAAGAAAAAAGGATTTTAGGAGATAGAATATAAAGTGTGCTGAATGTGATTATGCTTTAATTTTGAATTTAAGGAAAAAACCTAAATATATCTCATCCTTCCAGTGATGTTATGAATCACATATATCCTGGTAAAGAAAGTGATAACCTAGAATGTGATATTATTAAGGCTTTAATATGCAAATATTTTGCAACTGTGAATAACTAAACAAAGGAAATATAGTGTGGTCCTTCAAGAACTAAATATATTTATGCACACTGTGCATATAACCTAGTTTCAACTAAAATGATGACCTATTTATTTAATGACAATAGTAAGTTTATTTTATTCAACCAGAACTCGTTTTCCAAAATACATATCATGGCAAAATATTTTTTGAACACAATGGACATAAACATGTAATTGACCCCAATTTCCATATACATCCATTAACTTAAGGTAGTAATGTAAGTAGTAAATACATTACAAATATCTGTTCAGGAATGGCCACATTTTTTCAAAACATTAGTGTATTTACATTTAATTTAAATAAAATGCCATTCTACAAAATTTGAATAAGTTGATTCTAAAATGCACTAATTATTCTCAATTAAAAATCAAATTCATGAATTTTCTTTTCTTTTCTTTTTTTTTTTGAGACAGAGTCTTGTTTTGTTGCCTGGGTTAGAGTGCAGTGGCATCATCATAGCTCACTGCAACCTCGAGCTCCTGGGCTCAAGCCTCCTGAGTAGCAGAGCCTACAAGTGTATGCCAAGACACCTGGCTAATTTTTCTATTTTTAGTAAAGATGGGGCCTCAGTCTTCCTCAGGCTGGTCTTGAACTGCTGAGTTCAAGCATTCCTCCTGCCTAGACCTCCCAGAATGCTAGGATTACAGGCGTGAGCCACCATCCCTGGCCATGAAAAAATTATTTTAAAAATTTAATTTTTGTCTTTCCATAAGTTGCCTTATGTAACCGATAATTTAAATAGCTGATATTTTAAAAAATCCTTTCCTCCAGGAGGTATAAAGAAACTCAGTAGAACCTTTAACATGATTCTTTGCATTGTCACAAAGAAATGTAGCACAGGATTAAATTGAATAATGCAAATCAATGCTTTACGTTTTTGCAGTAAAGAGTTCAAAACAGCTAACTTGTAAATAGATATGAACACCAAATTTTTATTCTAATCACATAGATAAGATATATAAGTTGTACAACATAATTAATCTGAGTTGGTTTAGTAGACAGATATGTAATTGTTATTATGCTATGGGATCATTGAGGGTAGGAAAATGACATACTACTCATCTTTATATTTGCAATGTTTACCATATAATAGACACTTAAAATATTTTAATTGAACTTTCTATGTGTGTATCACAGATGTATTATTATCAAACCCTTAATACATGTCAGCTAAAGAAGATAGTACATATTCTTCTTTAGTGTTAGGTTACGGTTTAAACTGTTCTTAACTAATTTTCTGAACTGTCTAATACACTTTTAGAATTACAAAAAGAAAAAAGTATTATTCTTAATGTTTTCACTCACTAGTGAAGATGATGTCACCATACAATTTAGATGATTTAAATTTCAGATGCTGCGTAGCAAATATTGAGTTTTGACTTTCTCATGAATGTTAAGCTTCTATCAAACTGGTCATTGATATGACATTTTCATCACAAAAGATATTTATTATTTTTATGTCTATTTGAAATCTTTAAGCCAGAAGGGGCCCCTAAGTGGTTAAGAAATACATTTTTGGATCATAAAATAAATGGAAAAATATGTAATCTTCAATAGGGAAGCATTAGCTTAAAAAAGATTCCCACTTGTTCTCACTGAAACAGGCAGCCTGATGTGATTGCAAGTGTAGGATAAGGCCACCCAGTTCCGATAATTCTCTTTCAGAGTTGGACTCATAACTTGGAAAATGATAAAGGCTACACTGTGATTTAAATCATGCTTATTTTATGTATAGATAATTCATGCATTAACATATATATTAGTTGCAAGTGATCACTAAAAATCTCTACCTCGAGGATAGACAATAATTATATCCTTGCCAAAAAATATGGTAAAATGTAAGCTGTAGTAGTAGTAAGTAGTGTAATCTGCATCTCTTGACTGTATTTATGCCCTATTCATTGCCCATCCTCCTCAATCTAGGTCTGCTGTTGCAGGACATGGCAGCCTATTGTTCTGTGCTGGTCTGGTTATATCATGGCATTAATGTTACTGTGATCTAGCAGGAAGCTCTCAGTATTCTGTCTAACTATGCTCAAAGTTTACTATTTATATATGAAAATGTTATGCTTTAGCTGGATTCCAGCCACAGTGAGTAATAAGACCAACATATTTTCTTCACCAGAATTCCAGGAAGTGGCATAGTGTCCTTTTGAGTGAAGCAAAAGTGGGAAAAGTGGATTGATTACCTTTCTCAGCCTTTAGAGGGCTTTGGAGGAGCCAATAATGTGACAGGCTTGATATTATGAAATGTGATTTCTTCCCATAATACTTCAAGTCTTCAGTAAACTTCAAACATCATTACACGCCTTTGAAGCCAAAGGAAAAAGGAGTTGAAATTCCTGTGCCACACATATATGAGAAACAGAAGTGAACAGGACAAAAATTTATGACGGTTTTGGGGATAGACTGAAACTCGCCCACAATTTGAAATGAGGATTTACACCAAGGTTATCTAGATCTCCAAGGAAATCAACGGTTTCAAGTGATGGACTACACATTTTTTTTAAAATCATTTTCCGTTTCTTCAGTGTGACTGCATGGCACTATAAAATCCTGCAAGCTGAGACTGAGAGAACGCGCAGGTGCACTTAGAATTCCTGGAAGACCTACACTTCTTGCTGAAGAATTCTTTTCTATTTCTGTAGTGGGTGATGCTGAATGGAATGTTACAGCTTCTATAACCATAGAGAAGGGTTATTTGGGGGATTATTAGTGGTACCTGAGATCTAGTCCCTAGTGATGCTTTCACCCTTTCTCCCCCGTTTCCTCTCTTCTATTGAAAATGTCCTCTGGCAGGATCCTTTGTGTCAATAAGAGCAAAAAGCTTTCTCTTGTAGAGGTCCCTGCAAACAGAATTGACGTAAGCCGAGAGAGTGAGCAACTTCATGATGTTTTGGTTAACAGATTTATTTGAGAACTGAGGCTGCAGCTATCTGAAATAATAAGGAGGTTTTGGGGTAACTGAAAGAGAATGATGTTTAGTTCTTGGTTCTAATCCTCTTTTTTTTTTTTTTTTTATTTGACAGTCCCATGCCCCAGAGTGTATTCATGGCTCTGTATTTTATACATGAGCAGGCAATTTGGCTGAAATCTCTCATAGCTAACAACATATCATAAGCTCTGACCATCTCTGCTTGGAGCTATCCTCTTTTCTCTTTGCCTTGACAGCTTTGGGTTTTTCTTTAGTTCTGAACTTCAAGCTACTTCCAGGCTTGTTCCCCAGATGGGTTAGGTGTCTGCTTAGTTTTCCTGACTTAGTGCCCAGTGCTTCTCCTAGGATAATGTGCAGCATACTTTCTGACAATTATTTATTTAAAGTTTGTGTTCCTCATGTGACTGTCAGCTGTGTGGAGACAGGAGCCATACTTAGCTTTCTCATTGATCTGACAGAACCTAGCTCAATGCCCGGTGGGAAAGGTCTCATAAACAGTCACTTCATAGGAATGAATGAATGGATTTTTTTCTAGAGATGTTATTAGCCAATAAAGGCTTTTAGGCAGCAGTGCACATGTTGGTCATTTGACTCCAACTTGACTAAGGGAAATATCCCTTGGCCTTGGAAGATGATTGTCATTTTGACTCCAAGCTCTCCAAATTTTTCATCAGAGTCAATACCTGCTGAAAAGAATCATCAAGCTGCACTACTACTGACTTGTTTGCAATCCTTTTTTAAAGTTTACCTTAAAATAAACCATTAAAACAAACACACACATCAGGTTCTTTTTCCAAAATCTACATAGACAATAAAGGCATTTATCTAAATGATGTTTTGGCTTCACACAATGGCAATAAACACTTCATGAAGATTGAACTGACTGAAAACCTTTTATACTTGTCAACTGATTTCTGTTGGCTGAGTTGATTTTCTTTATAAAAAATAAAAAAAGTAAAGTTGTTTTGCATTAATGCATTCGGGGATGGGTAAATGATTTTCCTTAAATCACATTATCCTGACAATGAACACACAGTGAAAGATTATTAAAAGTGATTTCTCACAATGTTGTTTGCATACCTCAAACAAATATGTGAGGTGTCTCCATCAGTGAATGCCATGTGTTGAGGTGATTGATGAATTATAATTAACCTTGGCAAAATGTTTTACAGCTTAACTAGATCAATGGAAATCTGTTATCCTGTGAGACAGTAAAATCACTTCTATCCTCAGCTTACTGCAATAAGTAATGGCTTTTCCCTGGAAAAGTTCTCAAAATATAGTGAACAAATACTTTGCTATTGAATCCACTTCTTAAAGTAAAGGAGAGGTCAAGGGGATTGAATTAACTTAACTTGAAGGAAAGATGTATGTAAGCTGACCTAGTGGCTCTTCTACCAGGAGCTTCAGTGAGCCAGGGAGCTGTTCTGATTAGCAGCTGAGATAGGTACCTAATTAAAATAGGGAGTATGAAAGGAAGGGAAGGGAGGGAGGGAGGGAGCCTCTCAGAACTTCTCTTCCCTCTATCCATTCAAATGGAAAAGCTGAAAAATGAATCTTTGTTTTCTGATTGTATGTTAATGAAGGTGGTGCTGTGTATATCAACACTGAACTTTATGGAATGATAATAAGTAGAGCAAGAACTACAGATCATTTAAACAGGTGGGTTCCCTTTGACAGGTTTTTTGGCTTGCTTCCATGGACAGAACCTTTTGACAAAGTAATGGAAGAATCTTGTCCTTGAAAAAATCCCCTCTGGAAAACTTTGTCCTAAATGTTTATTCATTACACCCTGCTATAGTCACTGTCAAGTATCCAAAAAATGACCTTTCCTTTATGGTTTGTGCAACGCTTAATGAAATGCTTTAGAAGATGAACAAACGATGACCAAACATACTGTCCTGAAGATTTTAGTCAACTGATCACGACCCTGTGTTTTTAATGGTGGTTGTAGGTCTTTTGGGGTATCACTGTGGAAACTCTGAGTGACCTTTTCTTGGGGAGGCCTTTCATCCACCTCTGGATTAGATAAAATATTGCATTATAGCTTCTATGCTCACTCATCCTGTATCCTCTGCTCCCAGGAAGGCTCCCAATAAGGCAATTATTTATCTCCGCGTTAGCAAGGAGGACTCTAACTGCACCTTTGCATGAAACATGGGCAATTAACTGAAGGGAAGTTGAAGCGTTTACAACTCTCCAATGACAATCCATCCTGCTCTGTGCCAGCATGACCACCCAGAGCAGACTCGTGCCTACGTGCTGTGAGGAGGTGGGGTGTTTGGACCCAGAAACATTAAAAATAACTAGTGTTGTTTCATAATTGTAGCTTGATTAAATAAATGTTATATTTTATTCTATTTTCTCTTATATGCAAAATGGCTCTTTTTCTGGGACAGTGAACAATTGAAAGAATTTTGGGTGTCAATTGCTACTTTTCTGGATTGGAAAACTTGGAGTGATGTGTTGCAATTTTTACCAAGTTGTGGATAGGTCATATGGCTTACTTTTTTTTTTTGTTTTTTAACTACTTGTATTATCATAGTGTAGGTTCTTGAGCTAGTTTCCATCTGGGATGGGGTATGGCTATAAGATGTCCAGTCATGGGTCCAGATGGTGATCTTAAGCAACATAGCATGACTGCTGAATGGTGTGCAGAAGGAAAAACAGCATTTAGTCCTAGGAAGGAGATTGATGGGAACTTACTAGAGCAGTAGGACTCCCTGTTGTGATTAAGAGAGGAAGTATTATTCATCAAACACTTGGGGTTCTACATAGAATGTATTGGCCAGGCAGAAACAACAGAAGAAGAAATCTGGTGTGCAGTTGAGCTCCTGTGGTTGGTGAGGGTGGAGAGGGTTGTGGGAGTGGGGACTCCAGGGACACCTGTTACCAAGACTGCACATGACTCAACATGCAGTCTGTAGGAAGGGGATGGGGACACTCAAGTGGATCCTGGAACTGAGTTCTGAAAGTGAATCTAAATTGCATCTTACACCAAGGAAGTGTGGATGGGGCAGGAGTTGCTCTCCCCAACGTGACCAAATGTGCTACTCAAGGGAGGGCAGAGGGAGGTAGAGAGAGTACACCAAGGCAGCTGTCATCTCACATGCAGTGGACATTGTGGTTCCCTCGCCGCTGCATCAGCTTTTAATTCATTTTCATATCATCCATTGAAAACATTCATAGAGAGTGGTTTGACAGTGAACATGGCTGTTCCAGAGGTTATTGCCATTGGTTGGCTTCCTTCTGCATTTTGTATGAAAGCCCTTTGGTAGCAAGCAAGGTGGGCATCTTTTTTTGGTTCCTCTTAACCCCAGTGCTATATTCCAAGCCTGTACTTATATGGCTGTGGGCCTCAAACTCAAACATCTACAGGGGACTGGCAAAAGTGTAAATGTGGGAGGTGGGGTATTGGGGGCTGTAGTCAGATGAAGGCTGCATGCCCAGGCTAATGACAATAGCCTAGAATAGGTTGTTTCAGGTTCTAGCCATTTTTTGTCCAGGAGTGGATATATGCCAGGCAGATGACTGGGTTTTTGTAAGAATTCCTTCTTCCTTCCTTCCCTTTCTTTCCTTTCTTTTTTGTTTTTGAGATAGGCTCTTGCTCTCTTGCCTGGGCTAGAGTTCAGTGGCATCATCATAGCTCACAGCAACCTCAAACTTCTGTGCTCCAGAGATCCTCCTTCCTCAGTCTCCCTAGAAGCTGGGACTACAGGCTCATATGACCACTCCCAGCTAATTTTTCTGTTTATTGTAGTGACAGGGTTTCAGTATGTTGCCCAGGCTGGTTTTGAACTCCTGAGCTAAAGTAATCCTCCTGCCTGCACCTCCCAAAGTGCTAAGATTACAGGTGTGAGCCACTGCACCCAGCCTCTTTTTTTTTTTTTTTAAATTAGAGACAGAGTCTCTCTCTGTCACCCAGGCTGGAGTGCGGTGGGGCAGTTACAGCTCACTACAGCCTCAAATTCCTGTGCTCAAGTGATCCTCCCAGCTTGGCCTCCCAAAGTGCTGGGATTATAAGCCTGAGTTACTGAATCTGGCTGAAATTTTTGAATTCTGAAATACTTCAACCAAGATTTTGAAAAATCTAGAGAGTGTAGTTGGCCTGTAAGCCAGCAATTCACCTGCTTTGATGTGATCGGGAGCCACTGAGAGTTGTGGATCTGTGTTTAGGAAATGCACTTCCTTCACGCTGGTGTAGACCTGCTAGTGCTGGGTCTTCTTGGGGCCAGTGCGCTGCTACATAGGAGTCAGGGCAGCAGGACTGAATCATCGCGTGACACAGCAATGAGCAGGGTGGCTCACAGCCAGGCTGCCTGCACTTGAATTCCAGTCCAGCTACTTACCAGCCTTGTGACCTCATATAAGTTGCTTTATGCTTCTGGCCCTCAGCTTACTCATTTAAAAAATAGATACAAGGTATGCATTTGCTCCATAAGGTGTGTGATGATTAAATGAGTTAATACACATTAGCGGCAGAGGTATTTGCCATCATTGTTAGGAGCGAAGGAGCAAGGTAGGACGTGGTTGCCCCCGAGTCGCAGGCAATGTGTTGAGCAGCCATGTACAGACCCCTGGGATGCTCTTCCATAAGCACCTCCACAAATTTTGATTCCAAGGGTAGGACCCAGGTATCTGAGATTTTAAAACACTTCACAGGTGGCTCTGATTCTTCTCCAAGTGTGGAATTCCTTGAAGAGCAGAGAGAGCTGGGTCTTTGGGATAAGGTCCTGGTCCTGGGGTTTACTAGCTGTATTGCCTGGAGCAGATGACTTTCTCTGCTTCATCTCCATCTCGTTGTTTTCCAAATGTTCATAAGCGCAACTTGCTCTGCGAGGATGGCATGTCTCCAGCTCAGCTCAAGGCGCTTAACGCACACTTCATACTCATGAGTTCTCCTGTCTTCTCAGTCTCAACCTAGTGAATGTCTCACCATGAGACTTGGGAAATACTCCTAAGGAAACTAAAAGGAAGACAGTGAGATTCTCAGGGTGAAAATCGGGCCCTTTGTGTGCTTAGTTCTGGAGTGGAATTAAATCACTTCAGGAGTTGATTTTCTGTGTCAGCCTCTGGTGAATTTGTTGCATCCACAGTGCCATTCGGGAGCACATCTATGGCTTCTCATATTTCTTTGCATAAATTTAATAGAGCAGCTTGAATTAGACTACATTTGTTTTAAGAAAATTAGTGATCATATTAGCATGTGATGTTTTCTGGCAGCACACAAAGTCAAGTTTCATTGGAAAATAGCTGTGATAATTTAGCAATTTAAGTTTTCATATATAACCTTGATTCATTTTTTTTTTTGCCAAAAATAGTTCAACCTATATATAGCCAATTAGGAGCAAAGAGGGAAGAAATCTTTTGCTCAGTTTCTATGGTATGCCTCGTTCTACAAAAATAAATAGACATACACACACATACACAATGGCAGCAGCAGGTTTTAAATAATGGAGACAGAGTACGACCCATTATTATTACACTTAATATATTGATGCTTGTGATTCTTCCATGCTCTGTATCTGGAAGGAGCCCTGATGTCCAGCCCCAGACTGGCAGTCACCTACTGTGTCCCTGTTCCATAGCATTTATCCCACGTCGTCTCTGCGTCTCTAAGCTCAACTCACAAAATTGTAAGATCCTTCATGCCTAAGGCTATTGTCCTTTCATCTAGAGTTTTTGACAACCACCAACACCCCGAGTTTCAAGGAGTTGCTCAGGAAAGGGTTCTTGAGTGAGTGCATGAATGAAGCTTTGGTAATGATTTGACATTTCAGCAACTTATAGCTTGCTCGTGGTTTGCTAAGGAGGAAAAAGGAGAGGTGAAGGGAGGGGGGCATTGCCATTTCCAGCACGAACTTTCACTGTGAATTGCTCCCACACAGAATGCAGGCACAGAACCTTGAATTAACCGGCACTCACTGAATGCCACCTGATGATAGTGACAAATGAACCCACTTCAGAACTGGAGCCAATATCTGCGTATCAAAGAACTGCAGAGATGACAATGAAAAGGTGCATGGCAAGTGATGAATGGCCAGGTGCTCATGCCAGCAAGCCCCTTGCTCTGGAGATGGATAATTTAATTGTTCCCACTTTGAATTCTTACTGCAGACACCATAAACAACTTAGTTTAATCAGCCAGAAACATGGGCTGTCATAGATTTAAATTCATATCAGGTTATGTTTCTATAGCGAAAGCTGTGGAGATGCTTGTTTCACACAGATATAAGAATAGGCATGAAAGGTACTGATGTCATCCCCCTGGTTTAAATTGGACTGTCTATTTTCCCTGCAGGGTAAGGACTTTATTAATAAGCAATAGTGTTTATCAGCCTGGGCATTCAAATGAACTTATTTTCTATTTAATCTGTTGTTGTTTTTTTTTTTTTTTGGAAAGGTCAACTTTTCCACTGAAAAATATTGCATATCTTTAATGACTTCTTTAGTAACTTTCTCTAATTTTTGATTTATTTATATTTCACTTCTCTAGTTCTTTAAAAATCTATTTTCAATATACCAATATAATTTTAGCACACCTAATACACACAGCATGGAAAATTCAGGTTTCATGAGTAGGTAATTGTCTTTTTGTTTTATTTTCTTTCCTTTTTAAATTATTCTGTTGCCACTCCACCTTAGGATGCTCTGTAAGCTTTAACGCTATTCAATACCCGGTCTTCATCTTTCCATTTAGTTCCTAGGAAGTTATTGTTTTCTATTTCTGTAATGTATGCATTTTTCTTTCCTAATTGGTGCTTGCAAGTAGACATAAAAACACATTATGCTTAAAACCCATTTGGCTTTAAATTAATATTTTAGCTGTATCTGAATAATCTTCCCATGAGACCGTATTTATCCTAGAAAACAGATTGTGGTTAAACTCCCATTTCTAACTTTTATTTATTTGGTTGATGCCATATCTGTTCTGAAAAGGACTTAGGGAAGTTGTCTTCCTCCATGAGGCCTTTAATAGCAAATGCTTAGCCCCCAGCAAAAAAAAAGAACTGCCTTCTGAGATGTTCCAGGCTCCCGTTCAAGTGGCAGACACTGAGTTTGGAGGAAGACAGCAGCTTATATTCACAAAGTTACTAAAAGAGCACCTGGGCCAAGGAGACTTGAGTTACAAAGTTATTATAAGCCAAAGTGGCTCTTCTGACTTTAACAGACAAAGACCATTCTAGATACTTTCATTGCTGCATAAATTCCACTTCTTGTGCATATGGTCTGTTTTCCCAGTATCACAGTACCTATTAACCAAACTCATGATAGGGAAATATAGATAATTTTTCAAGAGATTTTTAAGGTATCTTTTTTTTTTAAACAGCCAGTTCCCCCAGGTTATGGTAGCCTCATTAATAAATTGGTGGATTTTATAATTCATTAGATGGCATTATCCTGAGATGGAAGTGATAGGTATTATTTAATAGAAATGTCCAGAGCAAAGTGTTTATCAAGAATTTGTTGCTACATGAATACACAGTGCTTGGCTCAAAGCACATACAAAAACTGATGGCCAGAGAGAAGGAAGGACAGGAAATGTCAATAGTTGGAGCCATATGATGCTTTCTTCTCACTACCATGCTTTCTGTTCAAAGTAGTTGGTATGTTTGCTCCAAATCCTGTGACTTTCTGCCAAATCACTTACCTTTTTTTTCATCTAGCTTTCTAATAACAGGTCAAAGCTGCCCTCCCTTTGGGCTAGACCTTCTTTATTCCCCCAAATTCCTAAGTTTATTTTCATGGAAGGAGCGTACAACTCTTTGGAATACTAGGACAATCCCTGAGCTTCCCAGGAGTGGGACAGATATCGAGTAATGATTTCTTGGAGATTGGCCCTCCTAATATTCAAAACAGGATGGCTATACAAGATGGAGCATATCTGTTCATGTTTATTCCATACATGAAGAGCTAAGCCCACCCATGTGTTGAGTTTTTAGCACCTGTATATTCCAAATGGGGGAGGATAATGCGGGAAGGGTACGAGTCTAAGAATAGTGCTAGAAACTCATAAGCTTTTGATGACAAATTGACTTGATAAATGAACTTATCGTGTTAGACCTCAGCTTAGGGTAAGTTTTAAAGGGAAATAATGAAAAGGCATCAATTATAGATGATTGATTACATTTAGCATTTCATGACACTAGTGGTGATAGCGTGCATGTATGTGTGCACATATGTGTATGTGTGTATGTGTTTGTGTGTACGCTTGTGTGTGTTTATGATCGGTGCGTTTTGACCCCGTGTTTTATCGTTGAACACAAAGGGCAGAGGGAAATTTCACATAAATAATTCCAAGTTTGAACATTTACATTTTGATCTTTATATCCAGTATTGCTACTTTGTGTAATAATGTGGAGACAATTTTAGTCTTCTGTCCTCTGATGGGAACATTTCTGTAGGAAGGAACCGTATTTGTTTTTTTTGTTTTTTTTTTTAATTTCAGCATATTATGGGGGTACGGATTTTAAGGTTTCAATAAATGCCCTTTCCCCCCCACCCCCACAAGTCTGAGTTTCCAGCATGGCCATCCCCCAGATGGTGCACATCTCACTCATTATATATGTATATACCCGCCCCCCTCCCCCATTCCCCCTGCCCAATACCCTATTACTGTAGTACCTATGTGTCCACTTAGGTGCTGCTCAGTTAATACCAGTTTGCTGGTGAGTATATGTGGTGCTTCTTTTTCCATTCTTGGGATACTTCACTTAGTAGTATGGGTTCCAGCTCTAACCAGGAAAATATAAGATGTGCTATATC
>VSMD01012535.1:0-61323 GCA_008750895.1 Mirza zaza
AGAAGAGTGTCTCACCTTCCCAGGGCCCTCACTTGTCCCCCCAGAGTGCGAGAGTGAGTCAACCAGAGAGTGTCACCTCGGCTGGCTTGGGCAAGGGCAAGGACATCCCCGCTCAGCAGTGGCAGTGGCAGTGGCTTTCCGCCCAGCCCAGAGCAAGGAAGCGCCGGCCCACTTCCCCTTCCCATCGCAGGGCCTCACTGGCTGCCTGGCTGGAGCTTGATCAGCCTCCCAGCAAGGGCTCCCCAGCAGTGCCTGTGGGCCTGGCTTGTCACTCCCAGTCTGTCCCTGCCGAGCGATCTGTACCCCTCACCTACTTGGACGGTGGAAAGGCCACAGGCTCCCACAGCCCCAGCCCCAGCGTTCAAATCCTGGCTCCACATGCTCACTTTCTGTCTGAACCTCAGTTTCTCCACCTGTAAAGTGGGCATGGCAATACCTGTCTTGCAGAATTGTTATTTATGTTGTACGTTAAACGAGGCGAATAACAAGTACCTGTCCATGGCACGTAGTAGGTCCTTAATAAACGGCTCTTGTTACTTTTGTTATTCTCTCAGCTTGCCCAGTGCTAGGCATGCTTGCCGACTGATTTTTGTGTCTTCCTCCCTCAGAATATAGATGCTTAGGACCAAAATGGACACTAACACCATGGTTAGGTCCTGGGGTGTGAGAGAGATTGATTCAGTCTCTGCTCTCTTTTGTAAGGTGGGGGTCTGAGCACAGATTCCCTGAGTACCAGAAGCCACGGAAGTGGGCTTCCTCAGCTGCACCCGCTGGGCAAGGCCGCTGCGACCACGCCGAGCTCTGCTCATCGCAGGCCCACCTTCCCGTGATGCCATGTCTAGACGCAGGTCAGGTATAAATTATGGAGACAACGAGGCATGTTCGGTGGTTAAACTGTAAAACTTTAACGAGAGATTTCTGTGTCTTGAACTTGTGCTGGGGAAGACTGCGGAGGGAAGAGACACGCTGACTTCCTTTCAGCCATCTGTAGGGGAGCAGCCACCGCCTTGGGGCCGAGCCTGAGCTCAGCACTCAGAGGGTCTCAGGGGCGCCTATCCCAAGCGGGCAGTGCCCAGGGCTGCTTCCCACAGACCTGCAGCTGGAGCTCCGCCCTGCTGTGCCAAGTGGACCTAGGGCAAATCACAGCCTCGCAGGGCTTCAGTTTCCCCGTCTATAAAATGAGGGTGGGAGAGAGAATCTTCCAGCACACATGTTTCCATCCCCTGATCCTCTATCACCTGGCAGAGTGAAGCAGTAGACGAGCACGTCGAGCAGAAGGAATGCCTTTCTGAGTTCAAGACCTGCCTCCTGGGGCTCTTGGTGGCATGGCGAGGCGGGGCAAGGGCTTGGTAGCCTGTGCAGTGCTGTGCAGATGCCAGGGGCCTGACCTGGAAATTCCGGGGTCTCCGGGGGTCTCTGCTGAAAAGGGCTGAAAGCTCTGCTGGTAGCAATTTAGGAGATTTCTTTGTGGAAAAGGAAGTGGATACTGTTGTGCTTTTTCCTGACACCAAATACATTGTTCCAACAGCCATTCCTGGATTCCCTGAGGTGACCAACAATTCTATTCAGTTCTGACACTCACTACCCAGCATTAGGGCAGACCCTGCAGGTTAAGGGCTCAGTCTCATAACTCCGCCCCTATTTCAGATTCTAGCCACAAGCAGGGTACCCAGGCCCCCTGCACTTCTGCCCGGCCAACTACAAACTCAGGGATTTCTACGACTTTCCCTCTTAGAATGACTCCCAGAACTCAGGAAGCCACTTTGCTTATGGCTAATTACTGTTTTATTACGAGGTATACGACAGAGGGACATCCCTGTGGAAGGGGTGCGTAGCCGGAGGATGGTGGGCGGGGTGGGGCTGAAAGTTCATATCCTCTAATCACGTGGTCGGTTCCTGGTGACCAGCTGCTGTCCTGAGGCTGTCTAGGGGCCCACCCAGAGTCACCTCACTAGCATAAACTCAGGTGTGGCTGGAGGGGAATGGGGCTTGTTAGGGATAACAAAAGACACTCCTATCACCCAGGGAAGTTCAAGGGTTTTAGGAGCTCTGTGCCAGGAACTGGGGACAAAGACCAAATATATATATTTATCTCAGATGCAAAGTCCCTTGATCAGGGGTTGGATGCTACTGAGTGTGCTGAAGACGCCCACCTGAGCCTTAGGTTCGAGATGGGGTCACCCTGGTGTTGGATCGTGACGTTCCATGGTGCCAGCCCCTACGTGGCATAACCGGGGTCTGCCCCCATGTGAACAAGCACAGGGGCTCTGCTCGGATCATGCACGTTGCTGAGCAATGGCCGAGATTTGAGTAGGGTGGCCGATGTCCAGCCATGACCATGCCTTCACTGCGGCGGGGGGGACCTGTGCAATCCCAGGCTGGTGTCTCAGTGCCACCCACAGGACGCTGTGTGTGCTGAGGGCGTGGCGCTCTGCCACCCTGGTACGTGTGGACTGTGGGGCCCAGGTCATGTCCCCCGCCTCAGGAAAATGCCCCCTGGGAGAACACGGGGCAGCTGGGATGAGGACAGCCCTTCCTGCAGCCAACTGTTCCACTATCAAATCGCATTTACGAAGTGCCCACATGCTCTTAGGAGCCCATAAACACTGGAATCTGTGGCTCAAACCCTCGCTCCTTCCAGCTGAAGTGTTGCAGGGCCCTGGGGGCCTCTGGATCTGCGGAGGGAGTGCACTTGGCTCGGGGTCCCCGGTCTCCACAAGAACCTCCTAAACGTTCTTTATGGCCAAGCATTGCCTGCTTTTCCCGACGTGCAGTTGGAATGTTCCAGAATCCCTGGGCCTCGCTCTGCCTTTGAACAGTTATTTATTGCCTGGGCCTCTCATTCAGCACTTCTCTCACCAGCTTGGAGTTTTCATTTTCTTTTTCTCTCACTTGCCTACGTGTTTATCTTCCCAACTAGTCTGTGAGCTGCCCGAGAGTTGGATCTTTCTCTATTGCTTTTTGTCTGTGAGGATCCCACCCAAGGGAGAAAAAGAATTGGGCTTGGAGCCTCCAGACCTGCGGTTAAATCTGGCCCCTCTTAGCTATGAAGTTTTGGACAAGCTGTCTTGTTCCCTAGAGCCTCACTTTCCCCATCAACAACATGAGAAAATGGTGCTTATCCTACAAGAGTGGAAGGAGGTCTAGGTCTAGAGGCTTCTAGAAGGTGCCCAGCTCAGTGCCAAGCACCTGGTGGGCAACCGGACAATGGGTCCAGTGCCTGGCACAAGCCTTGACCCGACAGTGTTATTTTCTTTTACCTTCCCAGTAACCCCGTGGAGCAGGCAGGCTTCACTGTGTTCCCATTTTACAGATGGGAAAGATGAGGGCAGGTGGTTAAGGCTACAGGGTAGTAAGTGATTGATCCTAGACCAGAAGCCAGAGTTCACTTTTTGGGGCACCCTCTTCTCTGAGGAGGACACGAATGAATACATGATTACAGTACGTGGTGGCACCGTGGCTGGGGCTGGCCCAGGGGAGCTGGGGAGCCCTGGGCGTGATGACGTAGGGGAGAAATGATTTCTTTTATCACTCATTGCTAGGTGCACAGTGGAGACCCCGATAACACAAGACAGATTAATAAGAGAGAAGCACACAAATGTATTTACGTAAGTTTTAAATGACACTGGAGCTTTCAGACCCAAAGAAACAGGGAAACCTGTGTGTTTTATGCTAAGTCTGATGAAGAAGTGGACAGTTGTGGAGAAGTATGATTGGACAAAAGGGGTGTGATCTCATGGTCACGAAGGGGGGGTACTTAGCAAGGCCTGTTTGTTGGGATTCTGTGTCCCTGTGTCTTCAGAGATAAGGACATTCCTTTCCTCCAGGTCTAGGGAGGGCACCTCTGGAATGCGGGTCTTAGGACCTGCTTTACAGAAAGGTCAGGGAATTCTTTTATGGCCTGCTTCGGGCGAGAAGGGTGGGAGAAGGTCAGAAAGAACTTCCTGTCTCTGCTGTTTTCTCAAGTGCCAACCTGCCATATTTTGGGGTCCAGGCACCCCATCAATGGAGAGAAACAAGAGGCAGCTGGTTAGTTCCACTATAGAAGAAGTCCTCAGAGGCCTCGTTCAGAGGCCAAGAGCAAGCGTGTGGATTTCAGGGCCTCTCAGTCACACGCCCGACTCATGGATCAGCAGTGTGTGTGTGTGTGTGTGTGTGTGTGTGTGTGATTGTGTGTTTCTGTGTTGTGTTTATGATGTGCGTGTGTGTCTAGCAGATATAGGATGTGTGGTGATTATGCATGAATATGTGATGATTTCATGTATGTACATGTGTTATGTTAGCGTTGTCAAAAGACAAAATTATGGGACCCGGTGCTGTGGCTCGCAACTGTAATCCCAGTACTTTGGGAGGGCCAAGGTAGGAGGATCGCTTGAGGCCAGGAGTTCAAGACCGGTCTTGGCAACATAGCGAAACCCTGTCTCTACAAAGAATACAAAAATTAGCCGGGTATGGTGGTGCACTTGTAGTCTCAGCTACTCAGGAGGCTCAGGCAGGAGGATCACTTGAGCCCAGTGGTTTGAGGTTGCTGTGAGCTATGATGATGACACTGCACTCTAGCCTGGGCGACAGAGTGAGACCCTGTCTAAAAAAAGAAAAAAAAAAAAAAGAGAGAGAAAATTACGACAAATTTAGTTATAGATATAACTGGTTTTTATTCAAGGTTCATGAGTCTGAGCAGCCTCTATTCTGTAAGAGAATGAGAGCTCCTACTAGGCAGTAGCACAACAGTGGGTTTTGTAAGTTAGGAACAAGGAGATAGAATAATAGAAAAAAAACTGATTGGTTAACATCAGATTACTTCAGGATACTTTTTTTGTAAGGTTAAAAGGAGAGGGAACTTCCTTCCTACACTGACTCAGGAAGACTGGAATCTCTTATTTTTAAGAAAAACTGGCCTATTTTGGGATCTATCTGCTTCCTTAAAGTCTCAGTTTAATTACGTGGCATTTAGCATGAGTGACTCCATTTTGGTTTGGGCTGGTCTGTTGGGACCTCGTGCAGGAGCTCAGTTCAGAGCAGTTGCCTCCCCCAGTTTTGTTTAACATCTCGCATGCCTGCATGTCTGCGAGCAGAGTGCACTCTCTGCGCTTGTGAACATGTGGGGTGTGTTAGTGTGTGCATTGTAAGGCATTGTGTGTCTGTGTGGGATATGTGTGCTGTGTGTGTAATGCGTGTAAACGATGCATGTAATGTTTGTGCATACGTGTTTGTGCGCATCAGTGTGCAGTGCGTGAGGTTTATGTGTATGAAGTGTGTGCAGATGTGCAGTGAGTATGTAGTGTGCGTATAATAAGCCTTCAGTGACCCTCCCTTGAGCTGGTCAGGTCTCCTTGAGAAAATGTGTCTAGTCTCATATCTGGAGGGTATAGGTCTGGCCATCCGCCACCTGGAAGCTGAGTGGGAAGGAGGGGTGTGGGGGTGGGGGTCGCATCTCAACATTCAGTGTATAAACTTACACTTAATTCCCTGGTTTTCAGTAAGGCTTTCTCATACCTGGTGTCTTTCAGTCATGAGATCCTCTGTTTTTTCTCTCCAGAGAGTAAGACTCCACTTTCCTGCCTGGACAAACTTGGAGGAGAGGACCAGAGGTGTCCTCCTTCTTAGAGACTGAGAACCTGTCCCGTGTCTAGCACCTCTGTATACCTTCCCTTGTCCTAGTACTCAGCACGCTGCCATCTTGGGGAGGGCTGTCCTGCGGCGCAGATGAGTTTTTCTCAGCTCTGCCTGCCGCCGACGTAGCTCTCAACTTTCTTGAGTCATAACATCGGCTGCCATTTGTCCATTTGTTTCTCAGTTTCCACATTTCTGCTGTTGTCGCTTCTTTCATCCTTGTCAATTTCTTTATCCTTGTCAACTGATATTTCTAAAGAAAGCATGGCCCTTTCTATCACTGGACGGGGTTTCAGGAGAGCATGGGGGTAAGTGTGTAGCTGCCATCTGTGCCAAAAAGGAATGAGCGGAGAAGATGGAATGTCCCTTTGAAGGGTCACAACACAGGGCAACTGGGCTCAGTAACCTGTAGTGTGACTCTTACCATTCTCATGGCAAAGTTAAATTCTTAATTTCTAAAATTTACCTAAGAAATATTTCAAATTAACCAAAAGTACATAAAACACCCCATAAAATATGTATATACCTACCACTGGGATTTAACAGTTGTTAGCATTATGTCATATTTGCTTCAGTGTTTTCTTTTTAACTTTCCATTTTGAAATATGCCAGAGCAGTGTATTTTAAAGAAATAAAATGTTACAGATAGGGCTAAAGGCAGGTATAGCTAAAGGCATACATCCTTCATGCCTTTGCTCTTTTCCCTTCCCAGACAACACCGATCTCGAGGTAATGCATGTCATTCCCAAATTTCTGTACTTTTCATACATATATATTTACACCTATCAACAAAATATACAATTGTGTGTTTTTAAATTTTCATAATGATATTCTGCTGAATTAATCATTTTTCAGCTTGCTTTTTCACTTATTTGTGAGATCGATCCATATTGACACTTTTTACCTCTGGTTCATTGATTTTAACTGCTTTATAGTATTCCAGTGCATGGATATACTACAGTTTATTTATCATTCCCCTCCTGAAAGACATATTGCTTCTACTGTTTTTGTAATTACAAGTAGGGCTGCATAGAATAACCTTGTGTCCTTGTGTGTATGAGCAAAGTCTTGCCTAGACTTTGTCTTGCCTTGACTTTACTTTTAACTCATCTAGATATTATCAGTTACTTTCCAAATTCAGTGTTCCAATTTCTACTTCACTAGCAGTGTATAAAAGTTCCCCATTACTCCACAGCCTAACCAATAGTGTTACCAGACTTATTAATTTTTGCATACTAATAGGTGAGAAATTGTATATCATTTAAAAGTTTGTATTTCCCTAATATACCTAAGTTTTAGCTTCTCTCAGTTTTTATTTTTCCAAAAATTATTGTATTTAGCCATTACTCTTAAATGATAATTTAGTTGGGTATAAAATTCCAGGTCGACAGTTATTTTTCTTCTGCACTTTGGAGATATACTATTATCTTCTGGCTGCTATTGTTGCTGTTTAAAGGTCTACTGAAGATGCCTTTGAAGATAATTCATCCTTTTTCTTTGGTTGATTGGTTGATTTTGTCTTTGTATTTAGTGTTATGGAGATCCACTATGATTTGTCTAGATAATGATCAATGTATCTATCTGTTTGGTACTCTTACTCCTTGAATCCTTGATATATGAGCATCCATGTATTTTAAATCATTTCCAGAAACCCCTGAGCCATTATCTGTTTTTCCTCTTTATCATTTTCTCTATTCTTTGCTTCTGGAACTGCTTTTAGACAGACAGAACTCCCATTCTATCCTCTGAGTCTCTAAACCACTCATGCTTTCTATTTCTTTATGTTTCACTTTTGTATTTTGGGCAATGTTCTCAGATCTAGCTTTCATTTTATTAATCTCCTCAGCAGTGTCCAGTGTGCCTTTTCACCCGTCCATTTAATTTTTAATGATATTTTTAATTTCTATGTTATATTTAGTTCTTTTTTTCATCTTTATCCTATTTTCAACTGCTTTTAACTCTTTGATATTTTAAAACATCCTTATTTTATATATATTTCATACTTTCTTTCATATTGAAATTCTATTTTCTCATGTTGTTGGGACTTTAATCTTCCCAATTGTTTTATTTGCTCTCTCACTTATGGTAGCTTGTTTTCTTATTTGTCTTGTAATTTTTTTATGGTGAGCTCATTTTTGTTACAGCTTCTTGTCCTGTGAGAAAACAAGCAGCCTGGAGTATTGAAGCATTCTTCCACAAAGTTTTACAAGATGTTCCAGAATATCACTGGGCAGGAATTGGTTTTTATGTTAATTTCTTGGTTTGTGGGTTTCTGGATAAATGCTAGTGGATTTCTAATATTAATTCAAACCCCAGCTCCAAACAAGGTACAGGCTTGAGGTTTGGATGTATCAGGGGAGAGTTTCTATCTAAATATAGGCAAAAAGGAGAAGCTGCATTATTCCCTCCCTGTGATGGTTGGCAGAGAGTTTTCTAGCAAACCTTTCATAGAGAATGCTGCCTTCCCATTTCATAGTCTGTCCAAACACATGGGTGTAAAAACAGCTGTAGAAGCAGCTGGGTTACTGTGATGATAACCACTCCCCTCACCCAAGTTCAATTATAGCATCTGTTCATATAGCAGCTTCTCTATCTTCAGTTTCCTCTTTATTTTTGTAAGCACCTTCTTTCTTCCTCGGGAACTCAGCTATTTATAACAATTATATATATATATATATATATTTTTTTTTTTTTTGAGACAGAGTCTTGCTCTGGTGCCTGGGGCTAGAGTGCCATGGCATCAACATAGCTCACAGCAACCTCAAACTCATGGGCTCAAGTGCTTTCCCTGCCTCAGCCTCCCAGATAGTTGGAACTACAGGCACGTGCCACCATGCCTGGTTAATTTTTTATATTTTTAGTAGAGACAGGGTCTCGCTCTTGCTCAGGCTGGTCTTGAACTGCTGATCTCAAGTGTTCCTCCCACCTCAGCCTCCCAGAGTGCTAGGATTATACACATAAGCCACCAGTCCTGGCCAATTTTTCTATATTTTATCCAGCATTTCAAAGTGTTTGTAGCAGGAGGGTTTTCTGATTTTCTTACCCACCATCCTGTTAGGTAGAATCAGAGGTATCTACTTAACCTCCTAGAGCCTCAATTTCTTCATTCATAAGGTGGGAATAATGTTCCTTCTACAAAGAGTTATCAGGATTAGGTAAGGATTTAAGTAAACAACCTAGCCACGTGGAAAGTGCTCAGTACATGCTAACAATAATGATGATTATTACACTGGTATCAAATGTACTTTTTTCCTTTTTATTGATATTTTTATGTAGCTTGTTGGCTGGAGGCCTTTGAAAATAAAATAACTAATTTGCTCCCCATATAAGTGGTGATCTTTAATTGTGCCAAATTTATCCTGAGAAGGAGGTAGCAAAAAGGCAATTAAATAAAAATTATGATTCCCAAATTATGCTAGTTACATTTATATATATTATTTCATGTCAACCCTATAATAACCCCATAATGTCAGACTTTGTAATAGTCAGGAAGGATGAGGTCACACCTTGGTAACAAACAGCCCCAAGATTTTAGTAAGTTAAGCCAACAGAAGTTCCCTTCCTGCTCATGCTCCACGTCCAGTGTGGTCAGTGGGGGATCAGCATGACAGGCTTCCTTAGGACTCTGGGTGACAGAAGTTGTGCCATCTTGCAGCTGTGGGATGCCTGGGACGTTGCATGTGGACTTTTTGCTGCCCCAGCGTCTTAGGATTCACTGGTCCAAACCAGTCGTGTGACCCTGGTCAACTCTAAGAAGTCAAGGAAATGTAGGGAAGGAAATGGGGTATTTGGTGGCTCCACCTATCTCTGTTACAGACAGAAAAGGAAGAAATTAACTTTCATCAGTACCTTCTATGTGTCCACACTGTGCTTGGCGATATTTTTCACATTCTCTTTCTATCTCAGCAATGCTCCAGGGAGCTTTGCCAATGAAGAGACTGTAGCTCACAGATGTTAGAAACTTATGCAAGGTGCCACCCCACGTTAGTAGCTACGCTAGGATGTGCCTTCCACCTCTGACTCCACATCGTGTATTTCTGCAAGGGGAAAGAAAAAGCCAGAAAGAGAGGAGCAAGCAGACGCAGAGGGAGGAGAGAGAAATCCAGGGGTCACCCTGGACATGGCAGTGCTGAGAGATGATGCTGTCCCCCTGTCTGAGCCCTGGGAGCAGCGAGGTGGCAGAGCATCTCAGGTGCGTGAGGTGCTTATGGCACAGCAGGAGAGGATTGTCACATGAGGCAGACACACGCATCTTTGGAGATGTTCCAAGGATAGGCATGAATGCTTTGCGATAAATGTGAGTTTGGGTCCTCTGTGCCATAGGCTATGGCTGCAGGGACCGCCGGTCCTCCCCTGGAACACCCGCTTGGATGCTGATGGACCAGAAAGGTCCTTGCAGTCACCTCCTTCTCTGCGCCCCTCATTAGCTTGTCCCAGCCTCTGTCGCAGCTCTGACCCGTGGCTGCCTTTGTTTACCTGGATGCTTTGGGCAGAGTGCTGGGCCCTCCATCTGATTCAACTCTGTCCCCAGTGTTCTGGACAGCACCTGGCCCTGAAGCAGCCTCAGGAAAGGCTCTATGGTGGGAGAGATGGACTGTTCTGGCAAACCTGTAGGTGCCGGGGCTGTGGGGGCCCTGCTGGTAGGGAGAGCAGCGTGGGGGCAGTGGATGGAGGAGGCCTGGGGAGGCCTGACCACCCCAGCTGTGTGACTTGAGACAGTCACATCCTCTTTCTCAGCCTCTAACCCTCAGCTCGGATGGTCATACGGGGGCCAAAGTGATCCCAGCTGGTCTGAGATTCTCTGAGGTTCTGGGACCCGCCTTCACCCGCTGGGCACACTTGAACCTTAGGGAGGGAATGGTTAGAGATCGTCAGTCTCACAGGAACTGAACTGAATTCTCAGTCCCATGTCCCCGCCAGAGCCTGAGGCTGTCTGTCCTACCCCTTGGGGAGCCCTGTGCCGGCTCGCAGGCCAGCCTCAGCAGAGACACTGAGGAGACTTGGGGTCCCCCACAGGCAGCTCTGCGGGGGAGGGCCGGAGACAGCCCCCACCAGCCGCCCCTGCCTCTGCCACCAGCAGCTGCGGGAACGGGCCCGGGGCTGCATTTATAGAATTCCTGTCTGCAAAGGCCATGCAGTTGTTTTAGATTAGCATACAAATCGACATTAGTGTAGTACATCTGTTGTTAATCCACATCCCGGTGGAAGGGAGATGCCAACACGTCGTTTATTAGGCACGTCGATCCCATAATGTCCTTTTTCGCTGCCTTTGTCTTCTATTGGAGTCCATAATGGGTTCCAGGATGTCTTTTATTTTGCTACAGACCACGTTTCCTCCTTTCTAACAGATCAGAACGTAATGCAGTCCAGGATGTAATTTATGCTAGTTTGGAATCAGACGCTGCCTATTAATTCTGAAGCCTTTGGGTAAATCTCCCGTGGCCATCAGACAGGCACCGGGAACCGGCACAGTCCCAGGCTGGCGGGGGAGGAAGGGAGCCGGGCGACAGCTCCCCATTAAGGGAATTCCAGGCAGCCGTGGGAGGAGAGGCCAGAGGGTGCTGGGGACAGACAAAGGAAGCCGGGAGGATGCAGGAGGGAGGAAGGGACACAGATGTTCTAAAAACCCAGGAACAGGGAGGGCCTCGGGGGCCGGCCACAGACACCGGACACCAGTCTGCGAGGCCCTGGGGAGGAGAACCTTGATTCTGGGTGTCCAGGCAAGGTGGTGTGACCAAGGGACTCCCCTTGGAGCCAAGCTTTGCCCCTCGCTCACAGCGTGGCCCCGGCATGGTCACTCCCAGTCTCCGAGGCTGCAGTCCTCTGCCCAGAGCCATCCTCGAGCCTTAGAAATATGTGTGTGTCATTTATTTGTGAAAGTTTTGTTTCTGGTGGTGGGCTGGTGTGCTATGCATTGCCCAGCTTGGCCCTAGCCAGGACAGGTCCCCTTCCTGTTTGTTGAACAGGTGAGTAAGTAGCGACTGTCATAATATCACACGCCAGGGCTGTCACCAGCACATACTGTACCTTTGTGTGCACTGGAGGAGGTGCCCAAGCCGAGAGGAGCACGTGTCCCTGGAAGTTCTCTCTGGTCTGTCCCTGGAGATAGAGGACACACAGGGGTCTCTTTGCTGTCCTGAGCTGCCCCCGACCACAGGCCTGGCACACCCCCCAGGCCTTTGAGACCACAGGCCAGGCAGATCTCAGGGCCCCTGAGTTGGGATCAGAAAGGTTGGGGAGGAGGCATGAGCTCAAGGTGGCCTCCATCCTGCTGTGTCCATCTAGCTGTGGCCACTTACTACTGTCCCAGGGGCTCCCTGCCTCCCTGATGAGGCAGCCCCTTCCCTCTCTGAGGACTCCCCAGGCAGCTTGGGCTGCAGCCTGCACCCCTTATCCCATGTTGGCCCTGGAGGCTCCCAGCCAGCCTGTCCCCCCTGCCTGCTGCCAGGTCTCCCAGGCTGAGGGCTGACGTGGCCCCTAGGAGCTCTCCTCTGGGTCCTTCAACCTTTTCTCATATGACATGGTGATCTGCCATCCTAGCATTTTCTGGGGCATACTTGAGGGACCCCATCCCTCTTGAGGAAAGGACTCAGGACCAGCCACACTGCTGGGGTATGTCACCAGGGTTGTGGAGGGCAGAGGCCAGGCCTCTCTGCCCTCCTGTGAGAAGCTGTGCTCCTGTGCAGGCCTGAAACCCTTGGCCACTCCAGCCACCACTGTGTCCCCAGGTCCTCCAGCCCTTGAGCCAGCCCTGTGGCTGGCCACCCTCCATGTGAGGAAAGCTAGCCCCCTGTCACTGGGGCTAGAGTGGTTCTGGGCAGAAAAGACCAGCCCTGGGGCCAGGTCAGAGCACTGACCTTCCAGCCCATGAAGTAAACTGCCTGTGCACGGGCTATTGCACTACCTTTTACATTGCAGGCTTTAAAAAAAAATTGTGGTAAACTATATATAAGATAAAATTTACCATTTTAAAAATGTATAAGAAGTTATACATTTTAACTAGTTTTAAGTGTACAGGTTAGTGGTATTAGGTGCATTCACATTGTTGTGCAGCTATTGCCACCATCCGTGTCTGTAACTTTTTCACCATCCCAATTAAACTGCAGACTTTTAAAGGGAAAAAAAAGTTTCCTGTGCATGTCCTGTCTAGCGCACCCTTCTGGGATATCTCCACCTTTTATTGTCTTTGAGCTAGTTTACAACCCTTGTAAAGTTGTGCAAAACAAATAATAACGCTTGTCCGCATTAATGTGAGTTCATCATGTCCGGTGGAATGCAATTGGTTATTGCCCTGGGGACGGGCCTGTTTTGCATCTATTTGTAAATTCATTTCAGCATTCTGTGTTTGCCTACGTGTTCTTGCGGTTCTGTGCATTTGCCTTTGAACTGCTTGTGGCATCTCCCTGGTTTGTTCCCTCTTTGATTAATGCATTAAATAAAATCTTTGACATATGTTCATTTTATATTTGCATGAGAGCCGTGGTTTTCTTCCTGCGAGAATCAGTCCTTTAACAACAGGATTTTAGTCTGCAGCGTTGGAGGAGCTCTGGTTTAACCCCTGAAATTCCTCGGCCAAAGGCACAGTGCCATGTGAAGTAAGACTAGGTAGCCGTGTGGCAGGGGCTGGGACATCTCTGTGCCTTCCTCCCACCCCCCACTGGGACCTGGGAGCTGGGCACTGCTCAGAGGTGGCAGATGAGGATGTCAGGAGCCAGGTGACGGTGATTATAGGGTCTGCCAGCCAGAGCTGCAAGGGACTCTCAGAGCATCTTGCCAACTTATTCACGTTACCGTAGAGGCCCTGTGGCCGGGCTCGGGTGGGCAGCCCTGAGCGTGTCCTGCATGCCTATGGCCACCCTGAGCTCCACACTTCCACTCTTGCTGACCCTGGGGACGTCCCTGTGAGGTGTGCATACAGGTGAGTGCTGCCTCCCATTTGGAGGCGAATTCACTGAGCCTCTGACGGTGAAATGACCAGTCCAAGGTCATGCCACTGCCAGGCAGCAGCAGCTAAGGGGCCCAGGCCTCCAGCTCTGTCCTTACCACTGACATGGGAGGAGGATCAAGGGGTCCCCAGTGGAACAAATGACATTCCCGGGTGCCTGGAACTGCTCAAACAAAGAGTCTTTTATTTGATTCAGAAGAAAGAGAATCATTAAAGAAAAAAACCAAAACAATAAAAAGCATTTGCAGGAGAAATGTAAATACTGCCCGCTGGGTGGCTGTTCATTTGGTTGGAAAAATGCATTTGTCACTGGGGGGAATTACAGGCTCGGTTTCCTCCTGCAGCTGTCTCTGAGCAGGCAGGTCACCTTGGGCCTCTCCTGAAAACAAGCCCCTTCCGGGGATCTGTGGGTGGCGGAGCTCCCCAGGCTGGAGACTCCCAGCAACCATGGCCTCCCCCCACCCCCAAGTCCTTCCCAGGCCATCTGTCTTTCTGACCAACTCTTCAGCGCTATTCTGAACATAGTGCACTTTTATGGGCGGCCAATGGTAAAGCAGAGAGCATAGATTTAGAGTCTCCAGGTACATGGCCTTCACCCCTCTTAGCCTCAGTTTCCTCACCCGTAAAATGGGGACAATTGTGCATGCTTTTCCCTGCAGGACATTGCCGGCTGTGTGCTGGAGCCACCTACTATTGTAGGTCATGAGAGGTGACTTTGTATATCACCTCCCAACTCCATGAGCAATGATGTCCTGTTGGTAGCTCGAAATCAGCCCTGCTGGGTGTATTTACACCATGGAAACCAGCAAGCACCACAGAGAGCTGGTTGTTAAACATTTACCAGCACACCACTGGTGGCTGTGCCAAATGTGTCCCTGGCACTGCTCGTCCCCTCTGAGGTGTGAGGACTTTGGTGTAACAGGGTGAGAGAGCACTGGGTGGGCGGGCTAGGGTGCTCTGGGAAAATCCTGCTTGGATGGAATGACGAGGGCAGGGTCCTTGCCTGGAGGCCAAGACCTTGGGTGCCAGAGGGAAGCCCCTGGTTAGCAGGGGTGGAATCTAAGGGAGTGAGAAAGGAACTCTGGAAAGTGACATTTCCTGCTCTTCACTTATGCCCAGACAGCAGAATCTCCCCTGAAGAGGCTTCTTTATTTTTCCTTAAGAAAAAAACAATAGGTAAAGTAATAGTAAAAGTCAGATGGACACGATGTCCATTTGCAACCATTTCCTGGGCAGCCTCTAGGTAGGAAGGGTGGTGGGCAGACAAACCGCAGCCCTCGTCCATTGTTGAATTTAATCCCTCAGACGAGCTGGGCATTGTCATTCCCCTTTCATGGAGGAGAAAAATAAGAAGCCGGAAGAGAGGCCACTTGGCTTGGGGACATTCAGCCGGGAAATGCCAGAGCTGGGATCTGCCTGAAACCAAAGTACGTTCTGTCCCCTCCCCAGCCACTCCATCAAACTGGCCACTCTTCTCCCCTCCTCCATCCAAACTTAGGCCGGAAAACTCCCACCTCACCCTCCCTGTTTGCCCGGCAGGCCCCAGTGGCCTGCAGAGGCCCAGCTCCCAAGTCCCTCCTGCGTGAAGCCCCTCTGACTCCCCGGGTCCTGCAGGCCTGGCTTTGCCCATCCTTTGCAGTCCTCACGCTAGGTGAAAACTGCTGTCACTTCAGCCAGCGGCTTTTCACTTTCGGTTCCCCGGACTCTTTGGCTGTCTGCCAGAGCCTGTAGACTCTTTCTCAGGATGATGGGGTTTTTTTGTTTTTTGAGACAGTCTCACTCTGTTGCTCGGGCTAGAGTGCCATGGCGTCAGCCTAGCTCACAGCAACCTTACACTCCTGGGCTCAAGTGATCCTCCTGCCTCAGCCTCCTGAGTATCTGGGACTACAGGCCTGTGCCACTCTGCCCGGCTAATTTTTTCTATATATTTTTAGTTGGCCAATTAATTTCTTTCTATTTTTGGTAGAGATGGGGGTCTCGCTCTTGCTCAGGCTGGTTTCAAACTCCTGACCTTGAGCGATCCTCCTGCCTCAGCCTCCCAGAGTGCTAGGATTACAGGCGTGGGCCACTGCACCCAGCCAGGATGATGTTTCTAAGTACATAAAGTGAACCATCAGGATTACCAATGGCCATGAAATACAGTTAATTAAAATTTAAAAAAATTATATATAGAACGATGCACGTGCTTCTTTACTAATACACAAATAGCAAGATCCAACAGGAGGCCTGCAGACATGGCATTTCAAGATAGCTGCGGTAACTGGCCTGTGCATTCTGTGACTTCTACTGGGAACAAAGGCACAGGTACTTCTAACTTGATGTTGTTGTCATTGCGCTCATAACAGGAAGCGATACTAAATTTCAATTCAGGGTTGGCAAAAGTAATAGTGTAATTCTATTTCCTGTCCAAGTTTACCAACCTCTGATTTCAGTCCTTGGCCCCTGGTGAGAGCCTGGGTTCCAGAATCAGAGCCCCCGGAGGGTGAGGACGGGGTTTCGGCTGCATGTCCAGCACCGGGTGCCACGCAGGCAGCTGTGCGGCAAGTGCGGGTTTGGTGAGCGGGTGGGTGAGGGACTCAAGTCAAGGAGGACACGGGGAGGGGGCGGCCAGGCCACGCTCCTCCCCGCTCAGGGCTCCCCGCTGCCCTTGTTTAATGGTGTGAACACGACTTGGCTTTGCCTGGCGCCCTGGTAGGGACCACACGCTGCCCAGAGCCCTGCAGTTTGAAAGCGAGACCCTCTCTCCGAATCAGTGCTTGTAACATGTGGCCCAGAAATGGCCAAGATTCATCTCCTGGGCCTCCCCAGGGCCCTGGGTCCCTGCCGCTTCCAAACCCTCCTCCTGGCAAAGACGGCCTGTAGGAGCTGCTGCGGTTTAAGAAAGTAATTGACCTGATACTATTCTGGCCTGGAGAAAAAAGATCTTGAGTGGCGTCTTAAGGAGGCATTACGCCATCCGCGGAGAATGCCAGGCTATCGGGGAGCCGCCCGGGAAGAGGAACCGCTGAGCACACGGGGCCTTAACATCATCTGCCTGACGCAGCCCGGATGTCGGGCAGACCGGCGCTGGGGACTCTGGCAGTCGGAGTTTCCAAAGCACGTTGACCTGATTTCTCTTTCATCTCAAGAGAAGCCGCCTGGCTCTTCAAGTTTCCAGGGCACCTCCGCAGTGCGATTTGGTGCAAGGACACGGGCAGCCACTGTGGGCAGCCTGGGATGCTGCTGCCACCACACCCGGCCACTCTGGAATGGGGGCCTTCAAAGGCGTCACACGCAACCAGAAAGGTGACTCAGCATGACGAGGCGTGGCCCAGCACCAGAGCCTTCAGGGCCTCATCAGAGTGGGACCCTCGGTTGCTTCTGTCCCCAAGGGGTGGACGCTCATGGCTCACAAGCATGCTCTGCCCGGCAGGCTGGACCCCTCACATCACCCTGAGCCTTTATTTCCTTCTTCCTCTGGATCATGTTTGTCACAAACTGGTCTGCAGCATCCGGGCTGTAGGGCAGGGGCGGCGGGTGATCAGTTTGGAGCTACCCCCTGTGGCCCAGGGAGCAGGCAGCTTCTCCTACTTCAAGTTCACTGTATTTAGGCTAATCTCTACGATCCTGAGAGACTGGTCAGATTTCGTAGATGAGGAAACTGAAGTCTTGAAAAATCTGCCTGAGCGCACCCAGCTTGTAAGTGCCCGGGCTGGGACTTGAACCTATGACCTAAAACTGTCTGTGCCCTGAACCACGAAGCCGTGTAGCCCAAATCGTTCAGACACTGCCTCTTTGTCAGATCTTGTGCTAAGTGCTGGGGATTCTAAAGACCCTGAGACCCAGTCCTTGTCCCCAAGGAGCTCATGCCTGTTAGCGAAGGGACAGATTGAGACACGGATAAACTCGACAGGGCCTGACACTAGACGTGATAGAGGGGGACGTGAGCGGGCTGTGGGCTCTCAGGGGAGAGGCGGCCTGCTCCCTGGCAGCCCTGGAGGGCTTCACAGAGGAGGCAGACCCGGAAAGATGAGGAACGACCAGCTGGCTGAAATAAATCAGAAAAGTCCTGGTGGGGAAACAGCTGATAAATGCAAAGACACGGAGGCTCCAACAGCACGTGGCTGGGTTTAGGGAGTGGCGAGAGGTTCCTCCTGCGCTCGGGACACAGGGGCTTGGGGTGGGGGCAGGGGAGTTGTGGCTGCACGTGGTGGTGCCACCTGCCCCACCCGGCTCGACTTGGCCCTGTGGGCAGCGGGCAGTGTGTGCGGTTAGTGGGCAGAGAAACGGGCAGGAGGCAGAAAGTCTTCCCTGGTAGCGAGGAGGAGGAGGATTTCAGGACACAGAGAGGATTTGGGGCCGAGGGGTTGGTCCCTGCTCTGCTGTTTCCCTCTAAGAAGGGGGGTGCCCTGGTGGGAGGGGATGGGGGCTTCTGGTCCAGGAATTTCCCCAGTTTGCCTTCTGGGTGTCAAAAGACAGAATTATAGCAAATTTAGTGTAAAGACTGAATTGGCCTTTATTTGCCATTCTAGAGTCAGGCGGCACCTTGTATTCTACAATGGAACTGCATGTTCCAGGGAGCCGGCAGGAGAGGTGGGCTTTTGTAGGCGGAAAAGGCTGAGGAACGCAGACGCAGAAGGAGAACAAAAGGCGGAATGGCATTTCAGAGCCTCTTTCCTCCAAAAGGTTACAGCAGAGGGAGCTTCCCTATTATGCTGGCCACAACTGGCCAGTTTGGGGATTTGGCTACACAGGGGTCCTCAAACTTTTTAAACAGGGGGCCAGGTCACTGTCCCTCAGACCATTGGAGGGCCAGACTATAGTTTAAAAGAAACCATGAACAAATTCCTATGTACTCTGCACATATCTTATTTTGAAGTAAAAAAACAAACTGGCAAAAACACCCGCATGTGGCCCGAGGGCCGTAATTTGGGGACGCCCTGCGATATCTCTCTCCTGATTTCTTGGAAGGTCACATAAACGAGGGGGTGTGGGATTGGTAGCATGGGGACCTTTAGCAGGAGCGACTCCATTTGGGTCCTCGTGCAGGAGCTCGGTCCAAATCAGGGGCCTCCTGTCAGTTTTACTCAACACAGAGAGAGTAAAGCCAAGGCGGCCCCTGGGCTAGGTTCCTTGGTGCTTCCCTGGGACCCCCTACCCTTGGGGCCATCGAAGCGACACTAGAGTGATTGAGGGAGGAGGCCGGGTGTGCAGAGCACCGAGCAACGACTGGGAGCCCTGGGTTCTCACGTGGGCTCTGAGCACTGTGGCCTTGGGCAAGCATCGGTGCCTCTACGCCTCGTTTTCCCGCCTGAGAAACGGTGACCCTGCCCCGGACACTGCTGCTGCAGATGTGCATGGCACGCTGGCCACTCCGCACGCTCCCGAGTTATTCGGTGATGCCGATTTTCCTCCAGAGAAGGCTCTTTGGACGAAGCAAGCGGCGCCGTGTTTTCTCCTAGACATGCATGTTGCCAGCTTTGGTGAAAGTCAAGGGGACATTTTCCCAAGAAGAAGGCTGCAGTCTTGGAGGGGCACGGGCTGGAGACAGACGGATTCCTGGGGTTTGCAAAGGCCGGGGAGGCTCGGCGCTGGCTCCCTGCCGCGAGGCACCCCCGAGAATCTGGTCTCCATCGAGCGCGCCGGGCCGCGTGTAAGCCGATCCCAGCACAAGACGGCGCATTAATGAAAGTTTTGACAGAGAGTTTTCATTTTGGAGCTCACATTCCCTGAAGGGTTAGTAATAATTGCTCTTGAAATGGAGCCATCGGCCTCAATGCTTTCCAGATTGGGGGAGCAGAGGTATGCTCCTTCCCGGGAAGGTCGGCCGGGGAGGGGAGGCCGGCAGAGCTGTGGCAGCTGGAGCTCTGTGGCATGCAGGCCACTGGCTTCGGTGGGGACACAGGGGTACAGGGGGACAATCTCCTCCTCCCGAGCCCTCCAGCCATTGCACGGTGGGCATTAGGACTCTTAGTTTAGAGCTGCACATGCCAAAGGTGATGATGGAAACTTCTGGAATCTGAGTTAGAGCCTGAGTGGGGACAGAGTGGGGACTTCTGACCCCTCCCCAGGTCCCTTCTAGTTTGCCCCAGAAATGCACTGGGGAATGTCTGCTCCTTACAGCTGAGCCCTGTGGGGTCTGTTTGCAGGTGGGTGACTCCTGCCCACACTGGGGCAACTTGTGGCCCTCCTGGCCCACTCAGCCAGGGCTCCCCTTGCTCCCTACACCTCAGCCCATTGGCTCCTGGACAGTCCTCAACACTGTCAGCTACTCCTGCCTCAGGGCCTTTGCACCTCCTGGTGCTCCTAACTGGAACACACTCCTATCTAGACAGCGTGGCCCAGCCCCACACGCCCAGCTTTACCCTTCAGGCTGCTCTGTTCCTCCTCACGGCCCTCATCACCCCAGTGTGCTGCATAGCTTACTTATTGTGTGAATTATAATCTTTCTCTGCTGGAATGTAGATTCCTGTAGGGCTTTGCTATATCCAGTTGCTCCATAAATACCTGGGGAATGAGTGAATAAGTGAATGAATGAAAGAAAAAAAACAGGACCAGACATCCTGAAAGGTTACCTTGGGCCTTATGCGGCTAAGAGGATGGTGGGGAGGCCAGTGGGTGGCCCCAGTGGATTCAAGGAAGTTTGTTTATCACATCCATTTGGGCCAGTGTTGCTGAAGTTTGTTCTTGACACAGACGGGCTTTGTTGTGTGTCTGCAGCGTCCTGCCTGCAAAGTCTCAGGAGTGGGGCCGTGCTCCGCAGCTCCCAGCTCCCCACACACATGCTCTCCCCTTGGCCTGGAAGGAGGCAAGGTGGGACGATCACCCCACTTTGCAGATGGGGAAACTGAGGGTCAGGAACTAAGGAAGACCTGATGCGTAGTGATCACTGAGTCTGTGGCTGGGGAGGGCGTGCCCACCTTCTCATCTTAGGGTGGAGATAATCATGCTTTGCTCACAGGGTTGTTGGAAGGACAAAATGGCATCGCACTTATGCGGCAGCTGTATAAGCTGAGGAGCCCTCCACCAAACGGCATTGTGATGAGGGTCGTGGCACTGGTGTGATTGTCATGGAGGGGACATAGGCAGCAGGGGAGTCCCACAACCAAGCTGCAAAGGAGTGGCTTGGAGCTGGCTCACAAGTGATAGGTGGGGACCAGAGAGTCAGCACCCCCAGTCTCTCTCTGTCTCTTGTCTCTGGGTTTTTCCCTTGCATGTGACACCTTCATTCGCTCAGAGGAGTCTCTCCCCACAGCACGGGGCATGTGCACGGGTGACACAAGCTCACAGTCTCACTACTGGAGGTCAGAGGAAAGAAGGCTCCTGCGGATGCTGGAGAAGGAAAAAATCCCAGGGAAGGATTCTGATTGGCCCGATGGGTCCCCTGGCCACCCTGGCCCATCTGCTGAGCCGGGGAGGCAGGGGTGGCTGAGGACAGCAGCTCACACTTCCACAGTCAGAAGGATGAAGGGCTGTCCCTGGAAGAAGAGGGCTGCTCCCTGAACACGGGGAAGAGGGTGCTGGAAAGCAAGTCATTAACATGCCCTTCCTTGGGGTAGGCGCCTGTGTCCTAGAAACTGGCATGAGAAACACAGGACTCATGGGTGTGGCCAGACAGCACCTTTGCAATTATCTCCCATGCTCCCTTTGACATTTGTTCAGGTGAGGCCCCCACCCTTGAGTGGAAACGAGGCATTCCCATGACTATTTAATAAAGTCAGTTTAGGTCATAAGCTACAATTCATTAACCAGCAACGTCCGCTTCTGTGTAATAAGCAAAATTCCAACCTTGATTCAGAGTTGAACCTGCCCTTTCCGCAGCTGCAGCCTGCTACGGCCATGGGCTGGGGCATGCTCACCTTCTCTGCCATTGCAGCCACCCGCCTCTCTGGCCACCTCTCCCGACCTGTCCAGGGTTGAAGCAGGGGTATGGGGGAGGTGGGGAAAGCCCAGCTGTCCCCTCCAGGCTGCCTTTCTATTTGAAGGGACACCCCCACCCCTGACCCTAACCCTAACCCTAACCCTGGGCAAAGGCATTCCCTTCTGGCAGTTGCTTATGCCGTTTTCAACCTGCAGGAATTTGGAGGCCACCCCCACCTCCTCCTCTGCTGAGGCCTGTTCATCCACGTTGGACACGAGGTGACGCCCTGGCCAACTGGCCATGTGGGTGGCCCATGCCTGGTCTAGGGGA
Source organism: Mirza zaza (assembly GCA_008750895.1). NCBI lineage: Eukaryota > Metazoa > Chordata > Mammalia > Primates > Cheirogaleidae > Mirza > Mirza zaza. Next base: position 21,729 of record VSMD01012535.1, read on the forward strand.
AGCAGTCAGACACCCCTTGCTCAGAAAAGCCGAGTGCAGGCTGCTCCTGCAACTCCCGTTGGTTCCACCACCAAAGCAGCCAACCGCCCATCTTCTAGATTTCCTTTTGTTCTTTTCATGTATTTCAATAGATTTAGGGGTTTCAAGTGTTTTTGGTTACATGGATGTATTGCATAATGGTGAAGTCAAGGCTTTTAGTGCACCTGTCACCTGAATAGCATGCATTGTAACAGACAGGTAATTTTTTTTTTTTTTTTGAGACAGGGTCTTGCTCTGTTGCCCAGGCTAAAGAGCAGTGGCATCATCATAGCTCACTGTAGCCCCCAATTCCTGACTCAGATGATCCTCCCACCTTGGCCTCCCAAATAGCTGGGTCTATAGGTGTGGACACCATGCCCAGCTCATTTTTGTATTTTTTGTAGAGACGAGGTCTCACTTTCTTGCACAGGCTGGTCTCAATCTCCCAAGTGATCCTTTCACCTCAGCCTCCCACAGTGCTGGGATTACAGGTGTAAGCCACCACGCTTAGACCTCCAATAGGTAATGTTTGATAACTCACCCCCGTTCCATGCTCATCTTATAGATTTCCAAGAGTCACCCAACAGCTCTCCGTGTCCTGTCATTGCAGGGATCTCCTCCTACAGAGTGCAGGGACCTGGCGAGCCATCTCACTACCCACCCACCGGGTTTGCAGTGAGAGGCGGGCAGCTCTGGGGACCCGCAGCACACCCCACCCTCTTCGGATACATCTCCAGAAACCCTCTGAGCCCTTTGATATCTTGGGTAGGAGTGAATTGTCTAACAGGTTCTTGGTCACCTCCTTTGAACTTGCTGTGTGATGTTTCTTTCTATTTTTTTTTTTTAATTTCAGAATATTACGGGGCATGATGTCGATTTCTAAATTGACTTTGGTGCTCGGCAGCTTAGTGCTTTAGTGGAAACTTTCAATTTAACACCTTGATGCATAACAGAAACAATAGCCACAGTTAGTGCAGAAACTGCACGCTTGCAAAGCACTCTGCAAGTGTCCTCTCACCCAGTCTGCCCAACAATGCTATGAAGCCATCCTTATTAATATATTATATCAAATAATATATATCATAGCAATATATCATGTATAACATATATACTGTTATATGATTTTATAACTATTGTTATCCCCATTTACAGATGACAAAACTGAGGCTCAGAGAGTATGTGACCAGCAAGCAGACTTGTTTACCCATCAAGGTTTTCTGCCTTGATCTAAGTGGAAGGATGAGGGCAAGATCTGCCTCTGTTCCAAACTGATTTTGCAGGAAATGTCCCTGTCCATGGGGACAGGGGCAGGTTCGAGACCTTAGCACAGCCTGGACTATTGAACTGCAGCTTGCTAGAAGGAGCAGCACATTTTTGCAAACCATTCCCTTTGCTTCTGGGTCTCTGGGCCCCATCGGGAGTTAGCATGTTTGAGGAGGGGCATGGAAGAGCGCCCAGTGGGGGTCTGCCTTTCCCCTGACCAACATGCCCAGGGCTTGGGCGCCCAGAGGCTGGGAACCACATAGAAGGTGGCCCAGTGGGCGTGGAACCAGGTCTGGTGGGCTGGAGGCATCTCTCCTGGGTCACGATGAGTCCCAAGGAAGCTGCTGCCCCTGGCCCCGTGCAGACACTCCTGCTCTGGGGAGCAAAGGGGTCTTTGGACAACAGACCCTGGGATCTCAGACTTCCTGGGGCTCCTTCTGGGTGTTAGTTAGTCTTTGGTCCCTCTCTAAGTCACACTCTCCCTTAACATCCCTCATGTAAGCAGGCCGGCTGGTGACACTGATCCACCAGCGTGGGCTCCCAGGGCAGGGCCATCCGATTCATTAGAACCAGATTCTTACTGCAGAGCCCAGGAGTTGAGCCTCCTGTCCAGAGGTGTTTTCTTTTTAGTCTTATTAAAAAAGAAAATTGCCCTGATCTTCTAAACGAGACAGTCAAATACTGCTAAGGAATCTGCCAATTGGAATAAGCCTGCAGTATTCCCGGGGGGGGGGAAGTGGGTTGGTGACCACAGGAGACACTGACCGGGAGACCTGCACACGTCCCCACACCCAGCACTGGGCCTTTTCCAGCTCCCACTGCCACTGTGTTGGGTCTGGAGGGGTCCCTCCCTCTGCAGAGGCGGTGGGCTGTGAGCTCAGAGGTGACAGCCCTGGGAGATGGGCCATCTCTTCAGCTCCACAATCTTTCATCCTTTCTTCCAGATTCACCAGGCACCTCCTCCAGGAATCCCTCCCTGGTCTGTCTGGATGAGAGCCAGACTGTCTGCAGGGGCTGCCCCTCTTTTTCACCCTTGTCACTCTGCCTGCTTTTCCTGCCCCAGGTCTGGATCCCACACTTGGTGGCATGATCCATTTGGGCAGGACAGTCACTGGGTTCCTCCTGACAAAGTCCAGCATGGGGCTTTGTCCACGGCGGGGCTCAGACTCTTGGCTCATTTTTGTATTTTTTGTAGAGATGGAGGTCTCACTGTGTTGCCCAGGCCGATCTCGAACTCCTGGCCTCAAGCGATCCTCCCACCTTGCCCTCCCAAAGTGTCACTGTGCCTGGCCCAGAGCCGTCAGTGTCTGCGTGTGCCTGTGTGTCCGCTCCCGTGTGTGGATGAGCCCACAGGTCTGGGCGTGCATGAGTGTGGGATCCATGTTGTGGGATGTGCCATGTGTGAACAATCTGTGCATAAGTGCGTGTGCACATGCCTGAGTGTGTGTGACTGTCCTTCCCCTGCTGTTCGGAAATGGCCCAGAGACCGAGATGACTGCGGAAATCCACAAACTGAAATATTTGCTTTGAAGCCGTTCTCACATCCATGGCAAGTGGAGCTCCCTTGGAATCAGGCCCCGGAAGGTTCTGGTCAGCTGGGGCCGGTTGCCCAGTGGGACAAAGGGAAGGTGAACAGGAAGGAGCAGCAGGGTCTGAGGTTGAGGCTCAGACTCCGCAGTTTGGGGCTCTCAGGTGGAGCCTGAGCAAGGCTTGGCTGGCAGCTCCGGGAGCAGGGAGTGACGTCTTCCGGACTCCATGGGGTTTTGTCATGTCTCAAAGAAGCAAAGGTGACCTTCAGCCTCCCTCTTGAAAGAGGGTCCTGCCTGGGGTGGCCGCTTGCACCCACCCTGGCAGAGTCCACTGGAGCCAGGGTCCCATGGCGCCCCGGCACTTTGCTGTGACTACCATCGTTCGCTGAGCACAGCTCGCCCGGCACTGAGCCAAGTGCCTTAAGGGAGCTGCCCAGTGAGGCGGGCACTGCTACTATGCCCATTTTGCATTGGAGGAAACTGAGGCTTGGAGAAGTTAAGTAGCCTTCTCCCTGTCACACAGCTGGAAAGTCATGAGGACTTGATTGGACCCGGCTCCTAACCTCTGGGCTTCACTGCCTTCCGATACTGCGTGCAGCGCTAGGTACAAGTCACGTGACTTTGGGCAAGTTCCAGGGCTGCGGCACAGAGAAGGAGGAAACAGAAATGCTGGCCTTTGTCCTCTCGCTCAGCGCCGGCAGCTCTGTTAGGAGGGCGGTCAGCAGGCAGAGCTCTCGTGCACGTGAGCCTGGCCCGGTGGCCGGGCCTGGACTCCGGGACCTGCAGGTGGAGCCTGCAGAGCAGGGCGTAGGCCAAGGCCACGGAGATTCGGGGGAGACTCGCCCACACCTCCAGACATCAGAAGGGCTGTCCTGCCAGGAAAGGAAGGCCAGGTCTGCCTGGGGAGCACCAGCGGGAGACAGGGACGTGACCCGCAGGCAGGCACCAGCGTATCCTCAAGAGGAACCTGCTTGCGGTCGGTCAGAGGTGCCCACGGAAGGACAGGACGGGGCCCCTGAGCAGCAGTGACTTCTCGTTACAGGAAAAGGCTGGACAGCAAGTTAGCGGGGATGGTGTTGAGAGTCACGTAACATACTGGAGTGGGCTGGGCAATGCTGAATGAACCTCTCCCTCTGCACAAATGACAAGGAGGCCACAAGATCCCGCCAGGGCTCAGGCCATCCTCCCACCAGCCCTGCTCCCACAGCCCCACCTGGAGAAGCCAGACGGTGTTGGAGACGGAAGGGACCTTTTGTTTCCTAAGCCACCTTCTCTTACAGGTGGGGAAACTGAGGCCCAGCAGCCCAAAGATGGACAGACACTTGCCTAAGATGACAGTGTCATTATAGGCTAGACCCTGAGTCCTCCGATTCCTGCCGGAGAGCCCTTCCTTCCCACCTGGTTCCATCTCTGGGGACAGGAGAAGCCACACTCGAGGGGGACGCCCACCCATTCTCCCTCTCTGCCAGGCTTGGGTCAGGAAGGGACAGGACTCTGGGTGAAAGCACACCCATTCAGAGCCTTTTGGACAAGTATTTGAGAGCCACCAATTACCTGATCCTCGAAGACACGCCTTGAACTGCCTTCCCGCCCGTCCGGGTTGCCGAGGAGGGCGGCTGGGCGGCTCCCTGGGCCCCGACTGTCGCACGCATATTGCAAGCACATGTTTTCTGCACACTGGGCTGTTCACAGTACACCCATGCTGAAAACCACATTAAAATGAATTGGAGGAGAGAGAGTCACTTTGTAACATGCTTTATTTTATTTTATTTTTGACTTGGAAAGAAGCATATCTTGGCTGCTAATCAAAGAGCTGGTGGGGGCCTCTTAGCAGAAACCAAGCCGGTCAGTGCCAGACCCACCCAGCCCTCCCCATCGGACAGCAGCTCTGGCTCCAGGGAGCTGAGAGGGGCTCCCAGACCATGGGTGGGCTGCATGGCTGGTCTAGAAGCTGGAGATCCTTGGTGCCAGCCCTGGGTCCCCTGTATCCAAACTGTAGAACCCTGGGTCTCCTTTTTTCCTGGCCTCAGCACTCCTAACTGCGAGAGAGGTTCCTGGGGTGTCCTTCTCACTAGTCAGTGAGCCCCCACTGTGGCCCCCACGGAGAGAGTATATTTAAAGATCTTGGTGCAGTAGGGGGACAGTGACTCAGGGTCCCACTGTTGGGGGATAGACCCCACTTGCCTGTCAGCTTTCTCCAGCTCTGCAAGATGATTTGAACCATTACGGGGATTCCCGGGGTGCTGGCACCTTGGATTTGTCAGTTGTGTACTCAGATTCATATCTTTGTGTCCAACCACCATCCCAACATTCCTGTCCTGCCTGCAGCCCCCACCTCCCCCAAATGTCCAAGAGAGATTCCTGGCCAGGTGTGGTGGCTCACGCCGGTAATCCTAGCACTTTGGGAGGCCGAGGCCAGAGGATGGCCTGAGGCCAGGAGTTTGAGACCAGCCTGGGCAACATAATGAGACCCCATCTCTACAAATATAAAAATTAAAAAAAAATTAGTCTCGTGTGGTGGCAAACGCCTGTAGTCACAGCTACTGGGGAGGCTGAGGCAGGAGGATCTTGTGAGCCCAGGTGTTTGAGGTTGCAGCGAGCTATGATCTCACCACTGTGCTCTAGTCCCTGTGACAGAGCAACAGAGTGGAGACCCTGTCTTATGCAAACAAACAAAAACATAACAAAAGCTACTCCCCGCCCCTCCCTAGAACCACTTCTAATTCTCCTTGTTCGCTCTGTCTAGTCTATCAGCTGTTGAATCCGAAACCTCAAAGTCCCACCCGTCTCCTCTCCTTGGGATCCGCGGTTCCAGGGGATCTGCGTGTCCCATGGATCCTTCTGTCTACACAACCCTTGAACCCATCTCCTCTTTTCTGCCCCTGCCCCCGCTGATTTGTTATCTTAGATCTCACCCACCTATCACCTGGACGGCCTCAGCTACCTCCAGTCTCCCCCTCCAAGAGCAAGCTGTCTAAAACACAAACCTAAACATCCCCTTCCCTGTTTGAGATCCTCCAGCGGCTTCCCACCCCCTTCCGGATATAAGCCAAGCAGCACGGCCGCCAGTGCATATGGTGTCTTTGTGCGGACAAGGAAAAGGCACCCCTTCCTTGAGGCACGTGACTGCCATCTGCTGGAAAGCTGTCGTAATAAATATTCAAGTCTGTGACGACTGGGCAGTGTGATGGCGCCCCCTAGGGTTGCGCACGCAGCCGTGCGTCCTGCATCCAACTGCCTGGTGGCTTCCAAGCCTCACTTCCACCACTTCCCCCTACTCGTATCTTCCACGGATAGCAAGCTGAGGCTCTCCAAATGCACTGGGACACAGTCATGAGGAATGGGGAGTTCAGAAACAGGATCCCAGCTCTGCCCTGTACCTGCTATGAAATTCCTTAACCTCTGCATCCTCAGTTTCCTGATCTGTAAAATGAGGATGCTAGGAATACCTTCCACGAGGGGCTGTGGTGACGACTACATGAGTTGGTATTTGTGAGATGTTTAAAACAGGGCTTGACACATTGCTATGTTAGGAGTTTTCTATCATCCCTTGCCTCTGTCCTTTTGCACACGTGCCTTCTGCTGAGAACTCTCTCCATCCCTCCACCTGCCTCTTCTCCGCTTGGCCAAGGCTCAGAAAGCCTTCCTGCCCAGGGCTGGGCAGGTACGCCTCCATCTCACCTCCAGACCCCAGTCCCTGGGTTCCCCTGCGGCATAGCTCTGGTGACAGCTGTCCTTGTCCCTTAGATGTCCCTTGGATGTCCCTGGGCTGTGATCTACTTGCCAACAGGTCTCATTGGCTGGGTCTAGTCTAAACACCAGCCATTTAATGCTGGTCTCAGAGTAGAAACTTCCCAAAGTTTGTCCTGAGAATCAGCTCAACTCCTTTTGAGCATTTTGCTATTTAACACTGGCTTTAAGCAAAGTATCCTTTATATGGGCTCTCAGTTCAAAATGGCAAAATAGATGAGATTTTTCTTAGTAAATGTCATTTATTTAATAGGTAGAATAAATGACAAAGGAAGCTAAGAGGGAAAAATGAATAACAAGTATCATTCATTGACCACCGTGGTGAGATTATTAAATTATTAAATTCTAACAACAACAGCAACCCTATTCACGGTCCCATTCTACAGATGAGGACATTGAGGCCTTTGGGGTTAAGAGGCTTGCTCAAGGCCCCTCGGCCAGTAAGGTGTGGATCCAGGATTCCAGCCGAGTCTGAGTGATTGCAGAGGTGGGTCTGAGCCCTGCCTGTCCTGCCTCCTCAGGAGGAGTAGAGGAGCTGCTGGCTCCTGGCCCGAAGTCCTAGGACTGGGGGTGGGGGTGGGCAGGGCCAGGAACCCTGGAGACAGAGAAAGGAAAAGGTAAGGTGGACACAGTGGGAAGGGTGGTGCCCAGTCCATTTTATCTTGGCATCAAGGCCATTCCTGCAAGAGCTGTGGGATCATACACCAGGAGGCAGGTCATGGAATGGGCATCCCATTAGCCAGGATTATAAGACTGGACTCAAGTTCCAGCTCTGTCGCCAGCTGCTCCGTGGCCCTGGGGCAGTCAAAAACCTCTCTGAGCCTCAGCTTCATCATGCTACTATCGTGTCTGCCTTAGGCTTGCAGGCAGACTCAAACCAGGCAGCTTGTGAGAAAGGCTTCGTATAATAAATTGGCCCCAAAGAGAAGCAGTGTGTGGGGGCAGCCCTTGGTGAAGTGTCCAGGGAGGGAATTCTCTAATTAGGTTGGCAGTTGCCTTTTCGAAGGAAATGGAACACCTGGCACTGAAGGATTTGTTTCAAACAGGAAGCGGTGCCATTTCAAACAGGAAGTGGTGTCATTTCAAACAGGAAGTGGTGTCATTTCAGACCAAGATCCTTTCCTACTGGGGCATGACTTTGTCTATCATCTTGAGGCAGGGCCCATGCAGCATGAGCAAACCCCACAATGTCTAGCTTGGACATTCCCTTTTGCTACTTGGCTTGGGGAAGAGGCTGGTGTGCACTCTTCATGGGGTAGTTGGAGACAACTTACTGGTTCAGGGGTCTGAGAAGGGGCGAGGAGCATTCAGCTTAGGGAAGGATATCCTGTGGTTTGTAATAGATTTTCTGGTTTATTTAATTTCCTGAGATAAAATTCACACAACATGACATTAACCATTTTAAAGTGAACTATTCAGTGGTGTTTAGTATAGTCACAATGTTGTATAACCACTGCCTCTTTCTGATTCCAAAACATTTCTGTCACTCCAAAGTAAAACTCTATACCCATTAAGCATTTTCTCCCTAACTCAGCCCCTTTCCATCCTCATCCCCTTGCCTCTGGCAAGCACCAACCTACTTTCTATTTCTATAGATTTATCTATTCTGAATGTGTCATATAAATGGAATCACACAATATGTGGCCTTTTGTGGCTGTCTTCTTTCACTTAGCATAATGTTTTAGAGGTTCATCCATGTTGCATTGTGTATCATGACTAAATTCCTTTTTATGGCTGAATAATATTCCACAATTTGTTTATCCATTCATCTACTGATGGACATTTAGGTGTTCACTTTTTGGCTACTGTGAATAGTGCTGCTGTGAACAATGAGCATGTGCGTATAGGTAGTTGTTTGAACACCAGTTTTCAATTCTTTGGGGTATATATGTAGGAGTAGAATTGCTGGGTCATGTAATAATTCTGTGTTTAACTGTTTGAGCCCTCACCACACTGTTTTCCACAGTAATGGCACCATTTTGCATTCCCACTATCAACGGACAAGAAGGGTTCCAATTTCTCCACATCCTCACCAACACTTCTTATTGTCTGTTTTTTTTTTTTCCTTTTAATTATAGCCATTCTAGTGGGTGTGAGGTGACATCTCATTGTGGTTTTGACTTACATTTGCCTAATGGTTAGTGATATTGAGTATCTTTTCATGTGCTTGTTGGGCATTTATATATCTTCCTGGAAATGTCTATTCAAGTCCTTTGCTCCTTTTAAATTGGGCGGTTTCTCTTTTTGTTGTTGAGTTATAAGGTGTAGTCTGGATATTGAAGTCTCATTGGATTTATAATTTAAAAATATTTTCTGCCATCTTGTAGGGTGTCTTTTCACATTCTTGATCATGTGCTTTGATATATAAAAGTTTTTAATTTCGATGAAGTCTAATTTATCAATTTTTTTCTTCAGTTGCTCCTGCTTGTGGTGTCATGTCTAAGAATTCATTGCCAGATCTAAGGTTGTGGATATTTACCCCTGTATTTTCTTCTAAGAATTTTATGGTTTTAGCTCTTATATTAGGTTGTTTATCCATTTTGAGTTAATTTTTATATATGGTGTGAGGTAGGGGTTCAACTTCATTCTTTTGCATGTGGCTATCCAGTTGTCCCAAGAACCAATTTTTCCCCACTGAATAGTCTTGTCACCCTTGTTGAAAATCAGTTGACCATAGATATATGGTTCTGGTTTATTTTTAAAGCCTGGGTTCTTGCCCTGGCTCTGCCATTTTGCAGTATGTGCTGTGGGGAGGGCCTCTCCTCTCTGAGCCTCCATTTCCTTGTTTGGAAAATGAAATCATGGGTGAACCCACCACTGAGGCTGTGGCAGCCTCAAACAAGGCTGCATATTCTGATTGTGATTACCTTGGGCAAACCACTTCTGAGTTGGTTTTGCCAGCGTGGGATGGGGATCATCCTTCCTTGCCCCCACTTCCTTCTGCTTCCTCTGTGTCTTTTGCAGAGACCACATGTCCTTTTTCCTTTAGGTTAGCTGCTGGAAATCTTCAGGGACTGTAGCTAATTCTCTCCCCACAGCCCTGGTGTTGGAATTGGATTTTCAACCTGCTGCTCTTAGTGGGTGGGAAGTGCTAGTCTTCCCATTCACTTTCCTGTTTATTTATTCTGTACCTCTAAAAGAACTTGCCTAGTAAGTTGGAAATGAAATCCCAGAATCAGGTCTGAAATCTCTGTTACATTGCCAGGATTATGGTTCTTTTGGGCAGTAAACCAGGAATACTATGGACTTGAAGATGCCAAAAAACATGGTAACTGATACCCACTCCCCAACTCCCTCCCCATCAACAGGTCTTGACTGTGCTCTGTCCTGTTCCTTTCTTATAAAGAAAGAAAACTCATATTTGTATAGAGCACCTGCTCACCCTGGGTCTGGCTCCATGCGCAGGTGGGGGTGGGTATTAATCAGCTTGTGCCTACAATTCCCATCACAGCCATGTGAGGGTGGAAGAGTGGCCCCATGTGACAAGTAAGGGCTGGCCTGGCCTGGGGATGTCTGAGAGGCCGTGGGATAGGTTCCTGCAATGCTAATATGGATGTGCCAGGAGGGGTTGGGGTGGGAACATCCCACCTCCTTATTCAGCCTCTTTTTTAGGGAGGCCCGTAAAGAAACTCCTCTGACCTTTGCCAGAAATGAAAGCTTCGTTTTCTCGAGCAACCTAGAGATGTGATGATTCGTCACTTCTCCTCCTAGGAAGCCTCAAGCCAAAGACTAACCCCAACCCTAACGCTGACCCTAACCCATTTGTATCTGATGTTTGACAACGGGGGAGGCTCTCCCAGTCCCATTTCTTAAATCCTGACTTACTCTCCGCTTCATTGTACTTTCCTGCCCTGACATTTTCTCCTCTCTTTGCGCCTGCTTTGCGCCTGCTTGCGAATCAGCATCTGCAGTCAGCCTTCACCTGGTAAGGTATTGTCACCATCAGCTGTACGAGGACCCTGGCTGAGGGGAAGGGCTGAACTTGGCTGGGAGCCTAACCCAGTCTTACCCCTCTTGTGCTTTGCAACTTTGGGCAGATAACCCTGCCTCTCTGGGCCCTGGCTTTCTTGTCTATAAGAGGAGGAATTGCACTGGACACTGAAGGTAATGATCTCAACATTTATGGGGTTGTAGACCCCCTCCCGCGCTGAGAATCAGATGAAACTTTGGACCCTCTCTCCTGGCACAGACTTCCTTACAGGAACCTTGGAGGCTTCCCTGGTCGCTCATGAAACCTGAGTCTTAGGTGTTTCAGCTGAGATGGTAGAACTAGGAGAGGCCCCTAATCCTTGCTGGGCTGCACTTCACACAAGGCAGGGGTCACTTTGCAAATTCCAAGGTACTTTCCCGCCCACCCGAGTGGCCCAGCCCTTTCTTGGCTGGGCCTTGGGGATAGAGCATTTGATCTGGATGGGGCCGCAGGCCTTTCAGGACCCCCTCACCTCTCCCAGGAAGAGGGGAAGAGACGGAGCTCAGCCGGCTTCCAGCAGACCTTGGGCCAGACCCAGCATCTCCCGTCCGTCTGTGACACGGGGGTGGACCGAGAGCCCCCTGGTGGGAACATGTCAGCACAGGGAGCCTGGGCTCCCTTCACAGTGAGTGGAGAGAAGCTTCCTGTGCTCCTTCCCATTAGCAGGGCTCACGCCTGCTTTCCTTTGCTGGGACTGAGTCACAAAAATTCTTTTATGATCCGTTTTCTGGCCCTCACCCCTGTTTTCTTTGGAAATCTGAAGCAACATCCTAAATTTCCTCTGCCTAATTTTAGTCTCTGGGGAACTGCAGCCAGATGATGTCAGACTAAATATTAGATGCCATTGGTCTTCCCAGGCTGGGCTCTGTCACCAGCTCCCTGCAGCTGCCTGGCCCCGTGGGGCAGGTGTGGGCCTGGGAGACACGGTGGTTGTCAGCCGAGGCCGGGAATGAAGGGGATCTTTCTTCTCCGTAGGAAGTGCCTTCAGCATTTGATGTCCACCTGAGTGCAGAAACCTTTTGAAGGTTTTCCAAAGGCAAGGGGCCATTCTCACTCAGCAGCGAGTTGTCCCAGAGCACCCAGCGCATGCCAAGACCCTACTGTGTGTCCAGAAGTAGGCAAGCCCCTCCTCTACGAAGGTGGGCCCCATCCTCCCACACTCAGCCCAGGAGCACCTTCTAACAACCGAATCTTATCTCATCACCTGGGGCAGACCCAGGGTGCTGGACCAGGCTGACGTCCCATCGCTTCTCAGGCCCCCAGGGGCTCTAGCCACTGAGCTCCTGCATCTGTCTGAGGTGCTTAGAGCTCCGGCTGGGTGCCACCTCCAACAACTCATGGGCTCCAGCACGCAGGAGGCAGCTCTTCTAGCGCGGGAGCTGGACATGGAAGCTTCTCACTTGAAGCTGCTTCCTGAAGTTTCTCCTGTCATCTGGTCATAGAGCTTGGAGGTGCCATTGACTTGGGTATGGCTTTGATGTGGGACAGTGGAGCCCACTTAGCTGAGCGGCACAGGAGGGTCTCTGGCAGTGGGGATAGCAGGGACTTGTCTCAAGGCTGGGACTCAGAGCGATTCCCGGTTGCTTCAGCGCAAAAGTGGCCTGACTGGCCCAGGAACTGAGTCATTATGGGTTCTATTAAACCAGCCTAAGAAAAGGCAGTTCAGAGCCCTGCTCCAGGCCGAAGGCAGACAGGCCTGCTGGTCGCTGGCCATGGCAGTCACTGAGTGCCACATGTGGACAAGAATGTCCCTAGTCCCGGGACATGGATTTTTCCCTGGGTCAGGCCAGTGTGGTTGGTAGTATTCATGTAACTACGTGCAACCTTATAGGAAATGACCCCTCAGAAGTGCTTTCCCATGGGACAACAAAAGAGACGACCCAAGTTCTGCCGAGGTCCAATTATGCCAAGGCTATGGACTCAGATAACCTAGAAACTCTCCTACCACAAATGCTGAGAAATAAAAGATATAGTCATGCAAGAATTATTGAAAATACACAGCCAAATTCATAAGGCAGAAATGGGCTCCAGGTGCCCCAGGGATCAGGACCTGAAGAGGTAGAGTTTGCCGGGGATGTCGTGGTCACTGTGGGGTTGGGGTGGAGTGGGGACATGGGTCACCTAAGCCAGGATAGGGCAGGGGCTTGGGCTCCTCTGTCACAGCAGGGAGAGCTGAGACTTGGTGGAAGAGGCGACAAAGGAAATTCAATGCCTGGCTCACGAGGAAGCTTGTCCATCGGTCTGTACTCTGGGTGGGGAAAATTGAGTCTGAGCGATCTTAACCTTGACCTCTACCTCCACAGGTTCAAGGCTCAAATTGACCCTACCTCTGTGACCACCAAGTATGGGTTCTGGGTTGGAGCCATAAATGATTCAGGGGAAAACCTCCAAATAAAATATTAGCCATTCAAATCCAGCAGCAGTGCACCAAAACATCATAGACTCTGACCAAGTGAGGTTCTTCAGAAAATCTGTTCGTGCAATTCAGCTCATTCACAGATTAGAAGAGAATAGCATTGGATGAAATTCAACACTTATTCATGATGAAAACTCCTGGCAAACTAGGAAGAGAAAGAAACTTCCTGGCACATAGATCTGAGCTACTGCATCCCCCAGCAAGCATCACGCTCATGCGGGACAACAGAAGCCCTTTAAAGACCTGAATGGGATTTGGAGGTAGCCGACATGACTTCTACGCAGCATTGCCGTGCAGGTCTTACCCTGCCCGATATGTGGGGTTAAAGGAATAAAAGGTAAATAGGTTGGAAGGTTCTTTATGACAAAAGGCGCCATTACCAAAGCACAAACACGAACCACAGACTGGGAGGAGATATTTGCAAAGCATGAAATTGACACTGGGCTGGTATCAGAAATACAGGAAGAACTCCTGTGGCTCAGAATGAACAAGACAGAACAATCCAATAGGAAAATGGGTAAAGGACACGAAGGGCACCTCCCAGAGAGGGGAAACAGAAACAGCTCAAAAACCTATGAAAAGATGTTCAGCCTCATTAGCAAAGTGGAAAAATGCAAATTCAATCCACAGCGAGATCCCGTTTCACACCCATCAGACTGGCAGAGACAGTGCGGTCTCTTGGACAGCTGCTTCTTCTCTGGGCTCCGGGCTCCGGGCTCTGGGCAGGAGGAGTGTCAAAGGCAGGGGACAAGAGGCAGCCCACATCCCCACTAGGGAGGCCACTCCCGACTCCTGTGGTCCTGCAGGACTTGGTTCGGGCTGGCTCAGAGGGCAGGAGACAGTGTGCTGTGGCCGGCGGGGCAGTGCTGTTTAGGTCCTACCCCAGGGACTGAGACTCTGCTCCCTGGGAGTCTACTGGGATCAGGCCCCCCTCCCAGATGTGCTCCTGGCTGCAGCAGCTGGGCCCAGCCTGCAGAACGGGGGTTGGGGGCAGCAGAGAGGGAGAAGGGGACATGGGGTTAGTTGTCCAGACCGCCTATCCTTTGCACTTGGACAGACCATTCCCCTGAGAGATTCTGCATCTTCAGCTCCCCATCTGCCACTACCATATCCCTAAAGCTCAGAGAGGCCAAAGGGAGGAGCTCTGGGCTCCCTTCCCTGCTCCTCCCACGCCCCGGCCCAGCTATGAGCAGAGAGCAGGCATCAGATGCTGAGGCCAGCCTTCAGCTGTCCCCTATCCCTGCAATGGCTTTGCTTCTGGTCTGAATCTTCTCCCATCTGTTGCTCCAGGCCAGCGCCCGGGTGCTGAAAGACAAGGTGACAGGAGCCCCAACCTAGTAACTGCACTCTGCACCTGACCACAGGGCTTGCTTCCTGTCCCCTTCCTTGAACCTGCACACAGATGGTGCCTCTGATCAAGGTGCTTCTGGATTCAGGGACCTCTCTCTTACCTTTTCTGGGCTGGGGCATCTCTCTCCCCTCCTTCCTTGTTGGAACAAGACTACCCTCTCAGGCTCTCTGGAAGGAGAGGTGGATGGGAGAGGGTTTTGTAGAGCCCTTAGTGGTACTGTGAGGACTCATTCTTACTATGGTATAAATGACTAAGGGGGAATAACAAGGCACCACCCTCAGAGGGTGACCTAGGTTGGCCACTCCCCAAATATGTGACTAGGGCCCTGAGCCACTTAACACCCAGATCCATTTTCTAATCTGCACAAAGAAAGGACTGAGTGTGACAATTCTAAGTTTTGCTGTCCTGACAATTGCATGGGAAATTCGCTTTTTAATATAATAGTACGAATAACAGCTACCCTTTCTCAGACATGCAGTCTAATCCCGCATTCTCTAACAGGTTCAGGGGCCCCAGGAGGTGGCCTCAATTACCTTTGTCTTATGTGCAAAACAACTGAGACTCAGAGAGCTAAGTAACTTCCCCGGGGTCACACAGTTTGCCCAGAAAGATGACTAAGTTATCAGGCAACCGCTGCAAAATCCTGTACAAATGCCTTCATGTTGTTCAAATGTGTTTTAAACTATTCAGGGGGGCAGTTAAAGGAAAGCGTCTCTAAGAAAGAACCGGATTGTATTTGAGTGATCTTCCAGGCTGGGAAATAGAGGCGATCAGAAGAGAAATCCATCCTCAGTGAAGGTCTGTGCCTGGTGGGGGAGGGGCCCCATCAAGTGCTCCTTTAGTTGCCATGGCAACCTCCTCCTGCCAGGAAAGGTGTGATCCATCCCCTGCCCCATGAACCTTCCTTCTCTGCCTCCTTTCCCCCACCCACCTCGACCACAGCAGTTTTCAAAGCAATTTTGTGGAGGGGGAAGGCTTATTCTCTTTAAAAACATGTCTGAAAAACTGCTGCTCTGAGACCCTGTCCAACAAGCAGTCAGGCCGGTGGTCCCTCCAGCTAGAGATGCTACCTCTGACAGAGACCCTAGGAGACGTGGTATCAGAGGGGGCCTCACGCTCACCTCCCAGCTCCTCTGACCAACCGTCGGGAGGCAGATGGCCCCAGGATGAGGCCAAGGCCTTTCCTGGAGGCCACATGAATCCTCACCTAAAGCTGGAAGCCACCGGGGGCCTTACTTTGCCTTCAGAGGAGTAGGGGCCCCAGGAGGGGAAGGGACCTGCCCAGGAGCACGTGGCCATTGAAGAAGATGCAGATTCTGTCCCCCGGGCTCCTCTTCCTCGCCTGCCCTGTTCCACCCCCCGGAGTGGGGGGGGGGGTGGCGGGAAGAGCCAGTGATTTTGTCTTTAGTTTTTTTTTTTTTATATATATATACAGAAATGTATTGTTTAATAAACATGGAATTTCAAATCAGTAAGTCAAGGTGTCTTTAGTTTTTAAAACTCTGCTACCATTTCTCTCTGAAAGCCCCTATGGCCAGAGAGACTCGCCCCCTTCTTGCTGTACTTTTGGGGACCTCATCTGTTCCCTGGAGAGCTGATCGCCTCTTCCTGAGCCTTGACTGCTGGGTGCTGCAGGCGGACGAGGCTGTGGGTGCCCTGAGCGGCCCTCTGGGGGCCAGAGCCCCTTGCTGAGTCAGGCAGCCCCCCTCCAGCTTTAGGGGACCCTGGAGGTATTTATGATTTCTTTCTGGATGAGGAAAAAAGGGGGCAGAGCTCTTCAAAGGGTGAGTTCAGATTAAAAACCCGATCCTCAGAAATCTCCCCAGGAGAAGCAGCCGAATCTCTGAGCCCTGAAAGATAAACAAAAGCAGGGAGCCCCCCAACCCCTGCATTCCCATCCCCTGAATGGCCGCGGAGACTGGATCACTTATTTCTGTTGTGATGGAATCCCCTTCAAGTCCCGAGGGACATTCCTGGAAGACTTGAAATCCCTCCACTGAGCAAGCTAACCCAGCTGCCCTCGTCCAAGCATCCCCAGCTGTGGGAACCCCAATCCGTCCCCAACCGAGAGCCAAGAATTACTTTCTCCTGCAAGATTCTTGCCCTTCCATTATCACATCATCGATACTGGGGACAGCCCCCAGCCACAGCCAGTCTGGAGGAAGGCCACTCCACGACCCATTTGGAGCAGTGATGATGATGAATACATTGATGTAATCAAACAGGCGTGCCGTAACCTGTTGTGCTCACCTGTCCAGAGGTGAGTTATACTCACTTCCAGGTAATCTTTCCAGCAGGTGACACAGCCACGACTGGGGCGGAGTGGCTCCAGTGGGCATCCAAACCAGGCACTAAAGCTCACTACCTTTTTCGAGAGCTCTCCCTAAGGCTACAGTTCTAACTCACTTGCTCAAGAGGTTCCCAAGGTGGCCACAGCAATCAGAAGTAGGAAATTCTTAAGCTGGGAACCCAGGCTTCGAAGCCTCTCTAATCTGGATTCCGTCCCCTGCCACCTGGGGAGCCTGGGACAACCTCCTAATCTCTCGAGATCTCTGTTTTCATCAACTGTAAAAGGGGAGTCAAAATACCTATGGTGAGAAGGCACAGAGAAAAATTAAAACGCCCAGAGGGGTGTTACAGATGCTCCAGGGAGTGTGTCTCTTGTTATTGTCATCGTTATAGACACCAGTGAGAACCGAAAAGAAAGCACTTGCTGACGGAGATGTCACTGGCATGGAGGAGGTTTCGGGAAGACGACACATCCAGACTCAGAGACCAGGGCTCAGGAAGACGGGCAGCTGGCAGGGGCAGAGGGAGGGGGCTGTGCCTGAAACTGGCATTTGGCCCCTGAAACTGGCATTTAATTTAGGGGCCAGCCGCTCTCTACACTTCGATGCTCCTAGCCGGAGAGCCCTTGTGAGGGGTCTGCACGGGGTGTGCCTGTAACCCTAGCCCTCTGCTAGAGCAGGGGACAGTCAGGTACTTCTTAAATGAGCTTCTCTCCAAACAGTCCGAATGCAAAAGTCTGTGCAGCCTGGAGCCTGGGAGTGTGCCCTAGGTGCTGTGCTCTGTGCTGTACCTGGCTGAACTGCCCTTCCCACCCCCCAGCAGGCAGGTGTTTGGTGCGCTTGTCGCAAGAGGAGGTGGTGGTTCAGCAGGAGCTCCTGACCAGCGGGCCGGGTTGGAGCCATTTCTAGAGGAGGTAACAAGTCAGGCAGAGGCCAAAGGCCTCGAAGAGCAGCAGGTGCTCTGATGGTAGGCAGCCAGCAGCAGCGGGTTTGTCCTCAGGGTGATGGGCAGCACTGGAGGGCGACAGGCTCAGGTTGGCATTTTAGGATGATTAGGGGAGCCGCTCCTCGTGTTTGTCACAAACTGACCACACCTGTGTGACCAGCACTCACATCACAAAAGAACATTTTCATGACCTGCCTCTATCATGACTCTTCCCAAGGGTAGCTGCTAACCTGAACTCCAACACCATAGATGCTTCTGCTTGTTTTTGAACTTCAGATAAATGAAATCGAATGTCATGTGCTTTTTTGGGGTCAGTTGTCTTTCACCCAACATTATGTGGGTGGGATTTGTCCACACTGTTGCATGTGGTTTGTCTACTCTTGTTACCGTATGGTATTTCATTTTGTGAATAGACAATTTATTAATTTAGTTGACCATTGATAGGGATTTGGGTTATTTCTAATTTTTGGTTATTATGAGCAATGCTGCTATGAGCATTCTTGTGCATGACTTTTTGTGAACATATTTACTCATTTTGGTTGGGTAGAAATCTAGGAATGGCATTGCTAGGTCATGGGGTGGGCTTGTGTTCAGCCTTGTTGGAAACGGTCAAGTGGTTTTTTAAAGTGATTGTACCATTGACGCTCCTACCAGTGGTGTATGAGAGTTCCAGTTGCTTCACTCCTCTCTAGTACTTGGTAAAAAGATTGTTAGTCTTTTCAATATTAGCAATTCCGGTGGGTGTGTAGGAATGTCACATTGTGGTTTAATTTGCATTTCCCTGCTTTGGCTAATGACATTGGGTTCCTCTTCATAAAACCACTGGTGATTTGGAACTCTTATTTTGTGGATATATGTATTCCAGAATCCTTTTCTACTCAGTGATATACTTTTTCATTCTCTTAATGGTATTTTTTAATGAAAAGAAATTCTTAATGTGGTCCACTTTGTCAAATTTTTTTTTCATGGTAGAGCTTTTTGTGTACTGCCTAAGGATTCTATCTATTCTGAGCTCATTTAAGTAGTATCCTATGTTTTCTCCTAAATGCTGTATTGTTTTACCTTTTATTAATACATGGAGATCTGCAATACAATTGAAATTGACTTTCATGTGGTGTGGATTAGGGGTCAGATTCTTTTATTTTTCTTTTCCATTTGAATATCCAATTATCCCAGCACAATTTATTGAAAAATCTATCCTGTGTGTCTTCTTTTTTTGTCTTCAGGATTGCCTTGGCTATTCTTGGACCTTTGCATTTTCATACACATTTTGGAATCAACCTGCCAATTTCCACCAAAAAAAAAAAAAGCCTACTGGGATTTTGAATGGAATTTCATTGAATCTATAGATCAACTGGAGAGAATTAATATATTTACAATATTGAGTCTCCCAATCCAGGAACATAGTATATCTTTCCATTTATTTAGTTCTTCAATTTCTCTCAGTGATGTTTTATAGTTTTCTGTAGATTTAGTTCTAAGTAATTTAGTCCTAAGTAATTTCATACTTTATGATGCTTTTGTAAATGGTATCATTTTAAAATTTCTTTTTATATTTGTTTGTTGTATGTGGGAATATAGTTGATATTTCTAAACTGTCTATATTCTAGCAACATTGCTAAACTAATTTAATAAGTCTAATAATTCCTCTTTAGATTTTGTTGGGTGAAAGATGCCTTGGGGTGTGTTCCAGCCATGGTACAAGACCCATCAGCCTTGAAATCTGGGTTAGATGTAGAGGTAGAGAGGGAGGAAGATAGGCTCAGCCAGCCAGGTTAGCAGAGTCCCCAGGGCCATGGCTGGGTACAGAAGTCACAGGCAGACTTTGCCCAGGCCCAGCCATGGTCCAGGCACTTGTCGTCACATCACATGGAGAGCTGCTGCTCTCACCAGGGCATCTAGCCCAGCCCACCACCATGGCCTCAGGGGAAGAGAAGATCTGAATTCTGATTCTGGCCTTTAATCAACAATCCGTGTGACCTTGAGCAGCTTACCAAACCTCTCTGCTTTTCATCCTCCTCACTAGCAAAGGGAGGGCAGTATACCAGGGCATGTGTGTCTGTCACCCAGCGGGTGCCTGATTAACATTGTTGAGTCAACTCCATTCTCCAGCATTGCTCCTTTTACCTGTGTGGTGTGTCTGAACATACCAGAAATTTCCATGTCCTGGGGCTGATGACGTGGATGCCCATGGGGTGGAGTGGCTGGCTACCATTGTGTTCCAGGCTTTGGTGCCACTGGTCCTTTGAAGATGTGTGCGTCCATGGTGACGACGCCCATGTGGGGCTGCTCCTCCCCGAGAAGCAACTCGAGTTCCTCTTCAAAAAATTCTTGGCAGAAACTCCTGAAAACTGTTGTCTTCTCTGTGATCCCTGATATATAACCAAGGATGGATTTTAATTATTCCGTCCAGTCCTTGAGCCCTACAGCTGGGCCGGGTGAGCGGCCATGGCTATATCTGACCGGCAGGCTCCCAGCCCCCGAGGGGGTTCACTGTGCCGGCATGTGGCAGGGCCCCCACCCTCAGCCTAGCTTTGTCCTCTCCACTGCCCCTCTTCTGGGTTTGTGACTTAGAGAAATCCAGTCTCTGTGATCACCTGGGACAAGGGGCTTTCTAGAAATTAACCAGAGAGGTGGCTTCCCAGGCACAGGCCTCTCCGCTATCCACAGAGCTGGGCTCGAGTGCTAGAGGGTACCTTGGAGCTACAGGCTAAATGGAAACACCAGAACTGGACATACTTAGAATTGTCATGGCCTGCTTGCCCCAGGGACCTGGGACCCCAGTGGACTCTGGGACTCCAGCCTGAAGCTGGCTTGCCTCCCTGCCTCTGACACATGTGGAAAGTGGGGTTTCTACCTGTTACAGGAGCTTAAACCTCAGACCTGAGCGAGGTCTGTTTGGGCAGATGGCCAGCACGAGGCCAAGAAGAGTCTCCTAAAACTGGTGGGGGGAGGAGCATGGCAGCCATGCTGGCACCCCTCCTAGCTCCATCCTACTCACTGTGGGCCTGAGCTCATGGCCATCGTCTGCTTCCTCCTCTGTAGGTGGGAGTGACAGTAGAGCCCCTCGATGGCCAATGCAAGGATTTCAAAAGTCTTACACCAAAGCCCCCAGTCCCAGGCCCCAGAGCAGAGCAGGTACGTGGTCAGCACTGGCCATTGTCATGCCAGGACTTAAATAGTTCAGCCATTAAGAGCAAAGAGCACGTGCTTCCAGGTCAGTTTCTGACCAGGAAACTTTCAGCAAATTTGCCTAACATCACTGAGCCTCATTTTTTCCACCTGCAAAATGGGGATAGCAATCCAGTGCCAGCTTCAAGGTTACTGAGGCTTCTTTCCACAGAGCAATTGCTCAGCAAGTGTTTATTACTATAGATCATTATGATTGTCATCATTGTCATCAAGGCTCAACTCAGGTGCCACCTTCTTGGGAAGCCCACCTGGTCTCCCATAGCTGGGTTCAGCCCCACCCCGAGAGCCTCCTTGGCATCCCGCACACGGACAAGCACCTGCATGTCCAGAGACCTTTGCAGGGGAGGCCTCTTACCCCCGGGTCCCTGTTGCAGAGAAGGCCTCGGTGTGTTTGTAGGAGGAACGAGGAACTAAGGAGGTTGCCAGATAAAATACCGTGCTTTCGTTTGCTAGCTCTGGCAACACTGTCTTTAAGGCAGCTGGAGCTCTGAAGACCCCGGGGGACGCTCCCCTGGTCGGGGGGTCCATTTAGGACGCATTTGTGGGTTGGGCCTGGTACCAGTCCGGGTTCCCCAGAGAAACAGAATCAACAGGATATGTGCGTGCGTGCAAGTGTGTAAAGGAATTTATGTCAAGGGGCTGACAAGTTCCAACTCTGTGGCGCTGGCTGGCAGGCTGGGAACTGCAGCAGGATTTCGTGTCACAGTCTAGAGGCGGCGGCATTCCTTCTTCTCTAGGAAACCTCACTTATCCCTCTGAATGCCTTCAACGGATAGCACGAGGCTCACATTAGAGAGGGTAATCTCCTTGCTTGTAGTGCACGGATTGCAGATGTTAACCACATCTACAGATATCTTCACAGCAACAGCTAGAGCAGCGTTTGACTCAACAACTGGATAGCAGGGCTCGCCAAGTTGATGTGTAAAACGAGCCATCGCAGGTTTCCATCTGCCCTTCATCCTGGGGGCCTCAAGGCCCCCTAACCCTAAGGGGCTATGGGAGTGGGGAGACCAGCCCCTCCTCACCCCAGACCGGATATGTGAGCCTCAGAGTCATTCCCCACACACGTGAGTGTGTGTGTGTGTCAGTCGGCCCATGATAATTCTTGGCGTGGGCTAGAGAGAGATCATCATGCCCACTTTCCTGATGAGCAAACTGAGCCCCCAGTGTTCAGTAGTCTTTGCAAAAACGGTGAGTTGGTGGTGGAGCCCTTCTTCACCTTCATGTACAAATACACCCCAGTGTTGTAAATGTACCTGGGATTCGTCTTAATCGGGTATGGGAAGGCATGTGGACAGGGAAGTGACTGTCATAAGGAATAAGTTTATAGTCACAGTTCCCAAGATGCTTTCCTCTCTTTAGACTTTCAGTTTTCTTGGGAGTTAATAATTCATTTTTTATACTTAGTTTTCTAAGCAATGTCATAAATATGTATCACTTGACATTTTGCTAATTCACCCCCGATTTTCCAAGAGAAATTTAATTCTCCCTTTATTACATTCACACACATCAGGTGCTGTCTAGTTTCTAAAGCCCTCTCTGTCTTGCTGTCTAATGTGCTCTGGTGTGCTCCAGGCCTGCTGCACAGCTGCCATCATGTGACACTTCTTTATTGTCCTTCTCAGGATATTTCTTGGTCTCTTCCATATTAAACTTCCTGTTTTTGCATATTCATGTTTTGTGTCTTCCTCTCTCTAGTTTACTTCCTTGTTTTGATGGAGTACATCCTTTGGCACTTTTCTGAGAAGAGGTATGGGCAGTGAAAATGTTTTGAGACCATGCATATCTAAAAATGCCTTCATTCTATCCTTGAACCTTGAGGGATAGTTGAGCTGGATACTGAATCTTAGCTGGAAAATCTTCTTCTCCCCCCACCAAAAATACCACTATTTCCCAACTGCCACTGTTACTATTCAGAAGTTCAATGCCATACTGATTCCTGATATTTTCCCTAAGCCTTATTTTATCTTTGGAAACTTGTAGGGTTTTCTCCTTGTCTCTGGGATTCCAAAATTTTGTGATGATGTGCTTTTTGGTGTGAGTTACTTTTTCATCTGCCCTTTGTATGCTCTTTCAACTTAAGAAGCCATATCCTTCAGTTTTAGGTGGGCTTTTGAATCATTTCTTTGATACGTTTCTTCCCTCCATTTTTTCTAGTTTCTTTCTCTGGAAAGAAACTTTTCTTTTTTTCTCTTTATCTATTAGTCAGATGTTAGACCTCCTGGATTGATCCTTTACTTTCCTTATTTTTTCCTCTCCAATTTTCACAATTCCTCTCTTTTATAAACTTTATAGAAAATTTTCTAATGTTCCAATACTTTTACTGACTATTTAATGTCAGCTATTTTTTTTCATTTTAAAAGTGCATTTTTTGTTTTTTGTTTTCTTTTTCTTTTTCCTTTTCTTTCTTTCTTTCTTTTTTTTTTGGGGGGGGGGAACAGCATCTCACTCTGTTGCCCTGTCTAGAGTGCAGTGGCCTCATCATAGCTCACTGCAGCCTCCAACTCCTGGGCTCAAGTGATCCTCCCACCTCAGCCTCCCAAGTAGCTGGGACTATAGGCATGTGCCACCATGCCCAGCTAATTTTTATATGATCCAATTTTTCTGTGACCCAAGCCTCACAGTGGACTCCTGCTGCCTCTTTAGACCACCCTGCAGGACCCAACTCCTGCCCTGTTGGCGAAGCCCCTCACAGGGCCCAGGCCTTGGGAACCCTGCCTCATCCAGGAGGCGGATCCTGAATTCTGGAAGCAGAGCCATGACTAGCAAGGGTGCTGGCCAAAGGCAGATGGCAGGTGGACTTGGCAACCTCTGTCCTGCAGGGGGTAGATGGAGCCCTCGAGCAAGAGGCCGAGGATGAGGGCACAGGTGGTAGGAACAGAGTCCTGGAGCCTGAGGCCCTTGGAGCTGATCCAGTGTAAATTCCTTTTAGAGACAGAAAAACCGAGGTACAAAGAGAGCATGGGCCTCTCAAGCCACTCAGTGAGCTAGTGGCAGGCTAGACCCAGGTCTCTATAGTTCTCATTCCAGTGAACACACCAAGCAGTAGGCGCTCGCTCTCTCCCTCTCTCTTTCTGCCCCACCCTCCCCACAGGAACAGGAACAGGTACACACATGGGGCTGCATGGTATGTTGACATTTCCGACACGCACATATTGGCAAAGGTTCCCCGGCTGGTTTCTGCATGTGCTCTAGACCCCGGGCAACGTGCTGTAGGCCCAGGTGCTCAAGGGCCTGCATGCCATCGAGGGGACCCGGGCACCTGGGACTCCTGTAATCCCAGAGGGTCAGAGCCCACGGCTAAGAGTGGGACGGGCAGGGTCTCTCCTGGTCACAGGGCCAGGAGTGGGTAGGTTCTGTCCCACCAGCACCGTTTCCACCGCTCCAGTGATTAATTAGAGCAAGTTAAACAAACACGCTTTAATTGCCTGTCGGTGACAGATGCAGGAGAGCCAAAAACCTGCCTGGCTCGGGAGCACCTGCCCGGGCTGGTGGTGCGGGGCGTCCGAGCTGGCTGGGGAGCGGGACCCCCTCCCCGTGCCCGCTGACAGCCAAGCCACTGCTCCCCTGCCAAGCAGGGCGCCTGGTGCCAGAGCAAACTGGGCCCGGGCCCAGCACACTTTCCAGAAATAGGTCCCTACGAGAGCATCCCTCCCTTGCAGACCTTGCCCCCTGCGTGGATCCTATTTATTCCTTTGGGCCCGGAAACGCCCTATTCAGGAACCCTGAAAGCCTCGAGAATGTTCGCCCAGTGCCCGGGCAGGCCAGGGCTCTCTCTACAGCTCCCCCGAGGGCCACCTCCGCCTGCTCTCTCTGCCGGGCCCCTGGGTGGTGATGAGCCTCCCGGTGTGGGCAGGAACACTGATCGAGCTGAAAAGTGGCCTCCTCAAAGTCACCCTGGCCAGCTCACAGGACTCTCAGCTCCCAGGGGGACAGCCCCCAAGGGCAGCACCCCCATCCATGCGGCCCTGCCCCTCCCCAAGTTCTGCAGCGTCGGCGCAGCTCAGAAGCACCCACAGAGCCTGGGGATGGGGGAGGGGTGGGGTGGAGGAGTAGGTGGGTGGGTGGGGGTGAATACCAGGTAGGGGGATGCATAGGTGGGGGCAGGGTGGGTGGATGGGTGGGTGGTAAACAGAATCCTGTTTGTTTCGATCTCTGCCTTCCCATTAAGGGCTTCTCTTAGCAGCCCTGGCGTCCTCAGCTGTCCGAGTTTAAGAGGAAGGCACCAAAAGCCCCTCTTCCTGGAGGCTGGTGTTCCGGGGACCCAGCCATTTCATCGGGGGCCTCCCCACACATCACTGTGGGTGAGCCTTTCCTCTTTGGTGGGTCCGTGTCCCCCGGCACTCCCCTGCCTGGGGCTTCCCCGGCCTCCTCCCGTGTGCCAGGCTGGGCGGGGCACCTGGCCGCCTGCCACCTTGCAAAATGTCACCTGCATCTTTCCTCTCCCTTCCTCTGTGCTTATGGATTTTATACCTTTGTATTTCCTTACTACCCCTTTCCTGGGAGGAACTACAGGGGACAATGTGTGTTCAGTCCTCCGTGTGTAACCACCCACGCACCTCTGTCGCTTGCCTTTTACAAGCCCTGTCCCAGCCCAGGGTCAGAAAACTGTGTACGTTCTTCTAGCTGTTCCCCTGCTCAGTGTTTATACCTCAGTCTTTAATCTGCTTTAAGCATCATGGTTACTGACAAGGTTTTATGGAGAGGAAAGAGTTCTGTTCCTAAAAAATGCTGGCTTGGTCCTGCCATGGGGAGAAGGGAGGGGAGCGGCTGAGGGGCCTCTGCCGGCCCCCAGGGTCCCTTCCCGAGACCAGGTAGGGCCGGTGTCCGCCCCTCTGGCCCCTAGGCTGGGCACCCCCCGGGGAGGACAAAGCCTGACCCACTTATTTCTGTGGTCCTGAGACCTCCATGGTCCCCCAGCCCTGCATCTCCTATGGAGAAATCAACATTTTAGGACAGGGGAATTTGCAAGGAGACTTATGCCCAGTGATAAGGATGGGGAAAATCTCCAAGGACGGAGGAGGCTGATGGTGTGGGGGGCCCGGGCCATGCTGGGGAGCAGAGCCTCAGACAGGACACCCCAAGCGGTCAGCCCCAGCCACGCGGGGCCATTGATTTGCCCAGATACCTCTTCTGTGTCTGGAGTCTGTTTAGCCGGGCTGGGGTTCCCGCAGGGTCAGGCTTTGAACTGAGCTGAGGCAAGAGAGGAATTTATTCCCTTGACTTCTAGGGCAATAAAAGCTCTTTAGAACAGCTTTGAACCGTCTATTTCCTCATTAAAGAGCTCCAGGTCTCGGCCTCGGGGGAGACAGACTTAAACAGATAATTACAGCCCAGGGAGATGTGTGCCTGGGGGTCACCATTACCCAGCTCCTCACTGGCCTCCCACTCCCACCCGCTGTCTGCTCCCTGCCAGACGGCGCTTCTAGCAGTGCGAACCTGACCTTGACTTTGACCAGCCTGAAACTCTCCA
Source organism: Mirza zaza (assembly GCA_008750895.1). Taxonomy (NCBI): domain Eukaryota; kingdom Metazoa; phylum Chordata; class Mammalia; order Primates; family Cheirogaleidae; genus Mirza; species Mirza zaza. The sequence continues at coordinate 47,925 of VSMD01012535.1, forward strand.
GCAGTTGCCCGGTGGCCACTGGATGCTGCTTCACACGCCCCTCCCAGGCCCCTTGGTGCTGCCCATCCACCTCTCTCTCCAACCTCGGTGGCCCCCAGGAGCGCTGAGTCAGCCACACTGCCCTGCGCTCACTCCCCTGCAGGCCTCGGCATGGGTTCTTCTCTCCGCTGAACGTGGCCAAGCACTGTGCATCCCCAGATCTCACCTTAGATGTCACTGCCTCCAGGACGTCCTCCATGACTGCCCCCTCTGGGACTGGCTTGCCGCATTCTGTTCTGACAGCCCGGGGGAGCCCTTCCCAGCCTGTGTCTGTTTGCCTGTCTCCTTCCTCAGACCGTGGCTCTCAAAGTCAGGGAGCACATCTCGTTTCCCACTCCTTCAGCAATTGGCAGATAGTTTTTGAGTCCCCGCTTTGTGCCAGGCACTCAGATTCATGGGTGGACAAAATAGACAAAGCCCCCTGCCCTCATGGCACTCACAGGCTAATGGTAAATAGGTGGTACTGTGTGCTGTGGGTGCTCAGAAAGGAGGCTCAGAAATCTGGCAGGCTGCATGGAGGAGGGGGCCCTGAGGATAAGGCTTTGAAGGCTGAATAGGAGTTTTCCAGGTAAAATGATTGGAGATTTCCCTGCTTGCCTGAGCTGCTCTCTCCCCAGGGTCTACATTCTGCCCTCACGTTGGTTCCTCTTCTCTTTCAGAGTGCATGAACTGTACCAGGCTCAGCGACATGAGTGAGCGGCTGACCACGCTGGAGGCCAAGGTCAGCTGGGCTGGGGAGCCTAGGCCTGAGGACCTGGCTGGGGCCCAGGGTCAGGGGGACATCAGGCACTTGCTGGGTGTGGCTGAGAAAACCTCAGCCCAGGTTGCCCAGCAGGCCTGAGCAGCCTGGTCCTATGTGTTGGATGCTTCTAAGGCCTTGGTGGCCCTGAGTGGCTTTCTTAGGCTGGGCCAGCCTCCCCGGGGTGGGGAGAGTGAGAGGGCAAGAATCTGAAGGTCCCAGGCGGCAGGCTGGGCATGGGCAGGGCAGAATGGCACTGAGCCCCCAGGACCTGGGCGGCTGGGAGGCTGGACACCCGAAAGGCAGTAGGAAGAGGAAGGAGTTGCTGTCCCTCCAGGGCTGCTGTCCCCAGCGCTGGCATGGGGCTGGGCACGGAGCACCGATGGGACAGACTCGGTGGAGGAGCTGCCTGGAAGCAGCCGGTGTTCAGCCCGGTCTGCAGCGGAAGGAGCAGGCCACAGGTGGTCACTGCAGAGGCAGGATGACTCCGCAAAGGTCAAGCAGTTTAGCTGGGAGTGGCCCCAGGCAGCGCTGGGAGAGGAGAGAGGAAGGGAAGGATGTGTGCAGTACAGGTGTGTTAACGGGCAGGTTACCTGTGGGGGCATCTGGGCTCAAGCCCGTGGTCCCTCTGGGAGATGATTTAGAGCAAATCTCAGGGCCAGCCCACCTTGGGGGCGTCAGCCAGGCAGTCTCTCCTGCTCTCCCTGGGCAAGGCTTCCCTGAGGTAGCCCCTGTCGCTCTGGCTTACCCTGGAGCCCCTGAGTGTGCTCCTGTGGCCAGAGAGCCCTCGACAGAGTCACAGGTGCCTGCAGGCAGAAGCTAAAGCCGTGTGGGGCCCAGGGCCATGTGAGGGACACCAAGAGCATCTGCCCTGCATGGGGACAAGCCTGTTCTCTTCTGCACCCAGAGGCAGCTCTGGGTGATTAGCCAGAGGGGCATGGCCTAGGGCAGGACAGGCCTGGGGGACAAGGCTGCCAAGGCTGCCTCCAAATCTCTGCAAAGCTTCTTGGGACAGCAGGATCTGCTGGTTGTCTTGTCCCCCGGGGCTGAGCCAGCACCAGCAGGCTGGATTCACCTGGGCCTGAGGCCGAGCTCTTCCTCGGGCAGAACTGTGGTGGCTGGAGCAGGTGGCATCTCCCAGGAGGGAGCAGGCGAACGGGTCCGGCTGATAGGGTGGCTGGAGTGAGGACTGGAGACCTGCGGAGGGCAGGAGCCCAGGACAGCAAGAGCCCCCAGAGGAGAGCAGGCCCAGGGGCAGCTGTGTCCCCACCCAGGAAAGCACACGCATGCACACATGCATACCCGCGTACACACACACACGAACACATGCATACCCATGTACACACACACGGACACACAAACACATACACATGTACATACAAACACATACATATATGCACGCACACTCACATGTTGATGTACACACAGACTCGTATGCATGCAAGCACACATACAAACAGGTATGAATACAAATGTGAACACATACATGTGTGCACATGTATGCACATAGCGACACACGGACATGCATACATACACATATGCATACACATAACATGCTCCTGTACACACACACGCGCGCACGCGCGCACACACACGCCCAGCCTTTGACAACCGGCATTGCCCTTTGGCCCTGCCTTCTGTCCTGAGAGGCTGACCCTGAGGACCCCCGGGGGCTGCTGGTCGCTGTGGCTTGGAGCCACACCCCACACCTCCTCTGTGTGGAGCCACACAGCTGGCTACTCTCTCAAACCCTCCCCAGCCATTTGTAGACTGGGCCAGAGCAGCAGCCTCGCAGGGCTGTCGGGAGCCTCAGGCGAGGCGGTGGTGGGACCCGGCTTTGGAAATGGTCGAGCGCTGACCAGGAGTGAGGACTTAGTGTCATCATTGCCACCATCTGTCCCCGTCTTGCAGATAAAGACACAGGTGTGTGGGAGACTCTCGTGCAGGGAGCCCCAGGGCATGCACGACCTCCCTTGTCCCCAAGCCCTCTGCGGGTGGCCAGGGTCCCCCAGCAGCCCAGGCCCCTGGGCACAGGTCAGGGGTCGGGGAGGCCCAGCTGCCCTCCTTGGGGTCAGTAGCTCTGGAGGGTGGGTAGGGGTGGAAGGTTCCAGGGAGCAAATGCTGCCACCTGGGCTGAGGGGGCCGGAACAGCCCTCGCAGGGGTGTGGGGGAAGGCGCTAGGGGTGAACTCCTGGCACCCGAGAATTTAGGAGGGGCGGGGTCCCCGGCCAGGCCCAGCCTGACGGACATTTTCCGAGCACCAGAGGCCTCCGCGTGGTTTGGCGCAGAGCAGCAGCCACAGCTCGCCCTGGCCCCGGCCCAGCAGTGTGGGTGTTACAAGTCCCAGCTCTAGGGCAGGACTGGCACGTTGCCCTCTGCCCCCCACCCACCTGGCCCTCGCCCACGCCCTCCCGCCATGAGCAATTGCTCCCCTGGCCCTCCCAGCCCCGACAGCCCCTCGCCATGGCCTCGGGCAGCAGGCCTGGGCAGGGCTTGCTCGGGGACCCTGAGGGTGAGGGCCGTGTCCTCTCTGTGGACCTCAGGGGTGGAGGAAGGACATTCCCATCCCAGCCCTACTCCACCTCGGCAAGGCCCTCGGGCCTCAGTCGGCTGACCTGGAAAATGGAAATTGAAGGAGTCGCCTCCCTGCCCCCTGCCCCTGCCCCCACCCGCGGGCGTTTCCAGGCTGGTCTACTGCCGTGAGCTCCGGCAGTTCCTGCGTGGGAGGCAGCTTGAGTCCGGCACGTCCCTCCTTAGGACAGTTGCCTGCATCCCCAGCTAGGGGCTGGGACATCCCTGTCTCAGCTCCTGTGTCTTCTCTGGGTCACCTTCCAGCTGCTCACCTGCCTGCTTCCGGCCCACATGTCCCCTGGATAGACAGGGCTGCTGGGAGCTTTATTGGCCCGGGTCAGAGGACCCCGAGTGGCAGCAGCCCAGAGCAGGTGAGCGCTGAGCCAAAGGCGGCAGCCAGGCAGGCAGACCTCAGACGGGGAGGCAGAAATCAGGCAGCGGCACAAAACAGCTGCACCCCAGAGGCCTGGAAGCTGAGGCTTCAGCTCCCTCAGACAAGAAGTCTGTTTTGATGTGTCAGAAAGGACACAAAAATCCTGCCAGCGGTCATTTATTCCATAAGGACACTTATTGTTTGTTCAACAAGAAGTCCAGGAATAGGTGGTCTTGGGATTGGCTGGTGGCTCCAGAAGCCAGGCTCTTCACAGACTTCCCCTTAGCAAGCCTTTGTCCTTATGTTTGGTGCCTCATGATGGCAAAGTGGCTGCTGTGGCTCAAGGCCTCACATCCTCACGTTGTGTTTAAAGGCAGGCAGTGGAGGGTGAGGCACGGCGCCCCAACAGACTCATTATGTGTAAGGGGCCAGTGCTGGGTGGTGTCACCATCTCCTAGTGTCAGGGAGCTGGAAAGTTGGGCACCAGGCCAAGAAAAAAGGGATCGCTGTGACTGCTCAGGCCAGTCCTGATTCTTATCCTGGGCCACATGTACAGGAACACATGAGGGGGTTCTAGAGCAGGGGAAGGGCCAGTGGGGGACCTGCTCTGTCTTCACTCCCTACTGGGCTCCCAGACCCAGAAGCTGATCCGGGACTTCTGCTGCCCCCTTTTCCTGGGACGGCTGTGTGGGGAGGCCGGCAAGGCACCAGGGAACTTTCCTGCCTCCCTCTCTCCTCCCTCCCTCCTCTCCTGAGCCTTACCACAGACAGTGGGAGGGAGGCCCAGGGGACTTCTCGGCACCAGGGCCATGGAAGCCTCACAGTTCCAGCGGTCTCTGGGGCAGGAGGGCGGTGCCCTGGCCAATCCACCAGGCCGCAATGACAGCATCACGGCCATGGCCCTCGAGGCCGCAGTCTGGTTTTCTTGGGCTGAGTCCCCACACCCACAGCTGCCCGCCCCGGTGAGCTCATGCCTGGGCAGGGACAGGGTCAGTTTCTCCAGGAGTCGGCCACAGCTGGCCCAGGAGGGCTGAGACGCCAGCCCGGGCTGAGCCTAACTTGGCTGGGGCCGGGGCTCCTCTGCCCAGCTCCGTGGGCTCTGTGGGTGGGGGTGTCTGCGCGGGAGGGGCCCCTGGCTGTTCCATCATGTGCCTCTCCCACCCCCGCCCCTCCACTGCCAGGAGCCCCTGACCTTGGCTGTGGCATCAGCTTCCCAGGGGACGCTCAGTGGCAGGGCAGGAGCCAGCATCCTCCCCCCAGCGGGGACTCCAGGGGCCACCTGAGCTGCTGTGTGATCTGGGCCAGCCGCTCCCCTTCTCTGTACCTCCGCTGGGGTTTGGTGGGTGACCAAACCCTGCACGGGGCCCTGGCACTACCACCTGCTCGCTCGGTGACATTGGGCAAGTCACTTGCCATCTCTGAGCCTCGATTTCCACCTCGCTTGCAACCCTTCCTGTCTCATGGGTCCTTGTAAGGACCGCAAGGGGGAGGAGCTCAGAGAGGTGGCGGGTGGGGAGGAGTCGAGGTAGCCTCCCAGGGCAGGAGCCCCTGCCAAGTGCAGATGGAGACCCTGAGGCCTGGGTGGTCCCACAGGACTGGGCCGCTCCCTGCAGGGGTGGAGGAGCCCGTCCTGCGGCCCACAGCAGGGCCTGGGTGCGGGGCGTGGCTGCCCCCCACGTGCCTACGACCTGGGGACCTGCCTGCTGGGGCTGGACTCACGACAGGCCACTTTGTTCCCAAGGGTCCCTAGAGTCTGTCCCCCAGGCCCAGGGACGCTGCAGAACTGGTGAGGGGACTGCCCAGAGGGACCCTGTCCCCGTGCACCGCAGACCTTCAGCCAGGCCCAGGCCTGAGTGCGGTGAGGGCAGCTGATTGCCCCTGCCACCCACCAGCTTCCGCTTGAGTGACGGGTCCCCAGCGCTCCCTGCCCCAGGGCTCACCCAGGTTCTAAGCGGGGCTCTCGGCCAGGCCTGAGCCCATCCCCGGCACACTGCGCCCCCTGCCGGCCTATTTGGGGGCAGCAGGGACTCACTGGGGCCCCTGAGGCCTGGCTCCCAGGTCGCTTAAATGAAGGAGATAGTCCCCCCAGGCCCAGGCTCTGGGACTTTGCCCCCTGCCTCCCTTAAGGAGAGAAAAGATGCTGCCTCCAGCTGGTCCTGAGTAACCATGGCCAGCTTCTGTCTTCCTGTGTTCCCTAAGGACCAGGTACCAAAATGGGCTGGTTTATGGCCCTCACCCTCGGTCCCTCCCTCCCTCCCTTCCTTTCTTCTCTTTCTTTTTTCTTTTCTTTCATTCTTTTCTTCCTCCCTCCTTTTCTCTCTCCCTCCTCCCTCCCATCCCCCCACAAATGTTCCCTGATCGGGGGGGTTTGTGCCCTTTACCAGGCAGTGAGGGGACAAAATGCACAGACCCCCAGTCCTACCCCAGAGCTGGGGGGAATCCGACTGTTGCTCAAACAGCCACAACCTCTGAGCACAAGCATGGGGACTGTGAAGGTGTCAGTGGGCCCTGCTGGAGCCCGAGGGCTTCCTGGTGTGGGAGGGACAAGAGGGCACACTGGGCCCACCTAGGAGCATGACCGGTCATGTGCGGCAAGGGACAGCTGCAGGTCTCATGGGCGCATGTCCCTGCGCACGCGTGTCTCTGCCCTGCCCTGGCCTGGCCCGACCCTCTGCCTTCTCCGGCCTAGGTTCTCCTGCTCGAAGCAGCGGAGCGGCCCTCTGGCCCTGACAATGACCTGCCGGCACCCCAGAGCACCCCGCCCCCCTGGAACGAGGACTTCCTCCCTGACGCCATCCCTCTGGCCCACCCAGGGCCCCGAAGGAGAAGGCCCACAGGCCCGGCCGGTGAGTGAGGCCGGCAGGGAGGGCTCGGGCCAGCTGGGGGCGGGGGGAGCAGGCATCGCCTCTCAGGAGCTCAGCAAACAGGTCCCATGAAGCCCTCTGGGTCCAGCCTGCCCACGTGGCATTTTGAAAAATTGAGCTAACATTTTAAAGCTGGAAGATTTTATAGAAAAACCAGGATTTCTAGCTTCTCTTTAAAAAAAGGAAGCTCAGGCCATCAGGGCTGGCAGTGGCTCATGCAAACGATCAGCTGCAGCAGAGTCCTGGTTGTCGCTGTAGATGCAGTCCAGGTGTGGTTAGCTGCAGTCCACACCTCTCCTTACTGTCTCCCAGGTCACAGGCCTGCTACTGTCCTCGTGACCCGCCCTGGCCCTTAGCACCTGCGCCTAGGCCCCCAGCCCGGCCCATCTGTGCTTGGCTCAATCTTGCAGCAGCCTGCCTGTGTGTCCCAGAGAGCGGGAGCTTCCGCCTGCCCCACGTTCCAGGGGTTCCTCGATGAGCCCTCCAACCAGAGTGGGAGGACCTCTGCCGCCCTGACTTCCCTGCCACATTTTTAAATCAAGAGCAAAAATGTCCTCTCTGTAGATCCTACCTGCTGGCCTGGACTCTGCCCCTGGGGCTGCAGAACAGTAGGAACAATTGTGATAATAATAGTCGCAGTTGTTGGCAGCCCTTCTGGTGCCAGGCTCTCGCTAGAGCTTTGCCTGGGTGCCTGTGTTGCCGGCACCTGTCAATACGGCAGACTCGGTGCAGAGATATCATCTCTCATCTTCACACAAGGCTCGTGAGGTTACAGGGGGGAGGCGCAGAGAAGTTAGGTAACTCCCCTGTTGTCACCCAGCAAGCCACGGGCATTTGCCTCAATGATTCTGCCCGCCCAGGCTTTGAGGACCAGGCCCCAAAGGCCAGACCGCTCTTACCAGGGAAGATGCAGTTCCAAGGATCGCCACCAGGTGGGGCGCACACCCTACACATGGCGGCACCTGGAGCCGCCTGGCTGGCCCTGGAGTCACCAAGGGCAGTGGGGCTGTCCCCAAGCCAGCTGCCCTCAGCCAGGTCCTCCCTCCAGGACCAGAGTCACGTGCAGCCCGAGTTCAAAGGCCCTAAGAGCCAGCGCGGTCCCTGCATCAGATCAGCAAACAGTTCTGAGCATCCTCTCTGGCAGCCCAGACAGGGAAGGGGCTGTCCCTAGGCCACAGGTGGGCCTCACCCCTGCGTGTCCTCCTTTCACCCCCACTTGGGGCCTCAAACCACTGGCTGGGCAGGCGCGTCCTGGACTTTCTGGGGTCTCCGAGGGGCCACACTGGGGATCACTTTGCCACAGACCCAGTTCTTAACCCTGAGTAGGGACACGGTAGGACTGGCGGGGGGACTTGGCGCTAAGAGACCTGAGCTGCGGCCTGGCTCTGCGACCCTGAACAAGGGGCTAGACCTTTCTGCCCCTCAGTTTCCCCACGTTTAAAATGGGAACAAAAGCAGTTCTTGGGATTATAGATGTTCACAGGTGCAAAAATGGTTTGTAAACTGTAAAGAACAACAAACCTGCGGTGACGCTGGGGCCTTCGCCTGTTGTGGGGGAGGGGGCAGGTGGGCGGTGCTCCCGGGGGGAGGTGAACCAGACAGCCGGGGGTCAGGCCTGGAGCCACCGGAGGCGGCCGGCCCAGGGTTCTGAGGCCGTCTCATTCTCTCTCCAGGGCCCCCGGGACAGACGGGACCACCAGGGCCTGCAGGCCCCCCAGGCTCCAAAGGTGACCCGGGCCAGACAGGAGAGAAGGGCCCAGCAGGGCCCCCCGGTAAGGGCCCTGCCCCCATGTTGTCCCCGGGGGGAAGGGGCTGGGCTTTCTCCCCCACCTGAGCAGGTGGCATCCCACACACCCATGACCCATGACCGAGGTCCTGCAGGGGAGGGATCCCTGGTCGAGCAGCTCAGGGCCCGCACAGGCCGGCAGCCGCCCCTGGGGTCCCTGTCCAGAGCTGAGTTCCCTGGGAGGTCCTCGCCTCTGCCTCCCTCACCCTCCCCAGCCGTCCCCAGTGTCCCCTCTAGACTGGGCTGGGAAGAAGACACCATCGCACACATTCTGGGACACTCCTCCAGGAGGACTGTGGGTCCAGAGGCCACCACTGTGTTCCCTGACTGACCCCTCCCCTTCAGGGCCTCAGTTTCCCCATTTGTAATCTCTCAGCCTAGGCCCTGCTCTCACTATGACTCCTCTTTCCCCATTGCAGGGCTCTTGGGGCCACCAGGACCCCGCGGGCTTCCTGGAGAGATGGGGCGCCCTGGCCCCCCAGGACCCCCAGGCCCAGCAGGCAGCCCGGGCCCCTCAGCAAACAGCCCCCAGGGCGCCCTCTACTCCCTGCAGCCGCCTACAGACAGAGACAGTGAGTACCTCGCCTGAGCGGCGTGGGCAGGGCTGGGCCGCAGTGTCTTCCCTTCCAGGGGGCCCAGCCTTCCTTGGAGGATCCCTGGGGAACTGGACCTGCCAACAATGGGGACGGAGTCAGCTTGGGAGCCAGGCCAAGGGTCCCCAGGGAATGGGGGATGGTGCTGGCCTCAGCCCTGCTCTTGGCTCCAGCGTGGCCTGTCCCTGCTACCACGGCAAGTCATGCAGCAGAATTGAGTGAGCACCTACTGTGCGCCAGGCACAGGGCTTTAGTCACTGGGATGCAGCAGGGAGCAAATCCGGCTCTGATCACACTGCAACGTCCTCACCCACACGTGGGAGGTGGGGCCGCGGGCCCAGAGAGCAGACGGGACCAGGACTCTGGTCCAAGGGACAGGGAGGCACGGGTGGGCTGGGCAGAGGAGCCTGTGGGAACATCATTTTTGAAGTCCCCGAAAGGAGCATCATTTTTGTTAAGTGTCCTGGGCAATTGGGAGGGCAGTAAGAGGAAGGTGACAGGATCAACTTTAAATTCTGAAAAGAGAGGATGGGTCAGTGGGCATCCCGGGCACTGTGGGGGGGACATTGGGACGTGTTGGCTCGCTGTCAGAGAAACCCGGCCCCCCTTTTGCTGGGGTTTCCATCCTCATAGGCAGCACGGCCTTCCTCTGAGCATTGAAATCTGCGCCTGAATCCCCGTCCCTCTCCCAGCCTCAGTTTCCCCATCTGTAGAGATGGGTATACTCCCTGATGGAGCCTCTCTGGAGATGGAAACACACAGCCCCAGCCGGTGCCTATGCCAGGAAGGCGGGACTCTTTCCCAGCCAGGCGGGGTCCTGGCTGTCCTCAGTGGGGACGACGGCAGGGCCAGGCCGGGGGCAGGGCTGGGGGAGGGGCGAGCACTAACTCGCTGTCTGCAGACTCGGTTTCCCCACTTGTGCAATGGCGCAGGGATGCTGGGCAGGGAGAGAACAGACGATGTTCTCAAATGCGAGTGCCTTGGAGAGGGTCTCAGAGGACAGTAACCTGCACCGCTGGGCCAAAAGGAGCCATCTATGGGCTCCAACCTGCCCTGGTCTGGGCACGATGTCCTGCGTCTGGCCCTGCCCACAGCCATCGAGGCCCGCTCAGACAGGATGCGCCTTCCCGCAGCTTCAGGGCCTGTAAGGGACGCGGCCGTCCTGGAGGGCGGGGCAGTGTGCTCGGGGCCAGCTTCCCAGCACTGCCAGCTCTGCCCCGCCATCACTGGCCACTCTATTCTTCCCACAGATGGAGACTCACGGCTGGCACCTGCCATTGTGGACACAGTGCTGGCGGGTGTCCCAGGGCCCCGGGGTCCCCCCGGCCCACCAGGTAAGTAGAAAGCAGCACAGCCGGGCCCAGACGGAAGACTGCCCAGGGCTTGGCCCAAGCCTAGGGGCTGCAGGGGGGCTGGAGGCCGGGTGGGGTCCAGAGCTTTGGGACAGGGCTGGGATCTGGTTCTGCCCCAATCTGCTGTGTGGCTTGAGGTGAAGCTCCTCGCTTCTCAGTGGCAGCGCCCCGGGGACTAGACACACAAAGCCCAGTGATTCTGTTGGAACATGCGGCAGAATCAGGCTGCCCTTGTGTGGGCCAGAGGGGACACACACCGGGGTACATGGAAGCCCAGGCAAGGGGGTGTGGGGTCAGCATAGGGGGTTCAGGAACTGTTGGGGCAGGTGGATAAGAAACAGGAAGTGCCAGGCCTCTGAGGCTGAAACCAAGGGCCCTGGGGCTCGGTGGGGTGGGAACCTGCTCTCAGGCCTGGCCTGACCCAGTCCTCCAGGGACCCGCCCTGCCCGGGAAAGCCCGTCACTCATTGCTTGTCACTCATCCACTCTCCTGTGCTTTTGACAAATGTTCACTGGGCACCTGCGACCGCACGTGCTGGGCAGTGTTCTAGGTTCCTGGGACACTCGAGTAATCAAAACAAAGGTCCCTGTCATTGGGCAACTGGCATCTCACGGAGGACAGCAAGCCATGCGCGAACACCATAAATCAGTAACTTGGGAGGGATCTGGGACAGTGACAAGCAACAAGTGGCTGGCGGGCACTGGGGCATGGGTGGGGGGAGGGGCCTTGCCACAGCGAGACATTTGAGCCGATGCTCCAGGGAGGAAAAGGGGTGAGCAGGGGGTACCTGGAGCCTCCAGGTGACCTGCGGGTCTCAGGAGCACTCAGACTGGAGGGAGGGTGCCTGTTTCTAACACTGCGCCCTGGGGTGCCCCACCCCACGTGTCCCCAGGTGTGGGAGTGGGGCCACGTTGGCACAGCCCAGCAGGGGCTCCCCGCAGTCCGGGAGGCCCAGGCCTGTGCAGAGCCACTGGGGACAGAGGCCTCAACCTGCGTGCAAGCCAGACGTTAGTCATGAGCCGCCCTCCCCATGCTGGGCGCATGACACCCAGCCTGACCCTCTGGGCACTCCACAGCCTGTAGGGGAGACAGACGTGTATAGCAATAGCACGGTGGCCGTGGGCGGTGGCTGGTCCACATCAAGGGGTTGCCCAGAGGTGGGGTGGGAGGAGGTGCTGGGAAGGCTTCCTAGAGGAGGTGACACTCAGCCTAAGACTAGTGAGAAAGAGTTTGCTGGGAGCATGGATGGGGAGGGAAGCTCCAGGAGGAGGAACAGCGTTGGCAAAGACACAAAGCAGAACTTCCAGGAGGGTACCTGGGGGTGAGGGTGGGAAGGGGCAGGGCTGAGGACTTCAGGATCCCTGAGAGGTCCCTGCCTGGTTTGTTTCGAAAGCTCGCTCTGCGTGGCTGCATGGACGTCCTAGCTGGTCTCCTAGGTCTCATGGATGAGGCTCTGGGAAGGGAGCAGGCGGAGGAGCAGGAGCCACAGGAGGGGGCGGGTGGAGGGAGGGCTCTGGGATCCGAGGAATGGGGCCCCCACAACTATTCATTCAGCAAACCTTCATTTGCTGCCCAGGGACAGGCCCAGGGCAGCTGGGGGACAGGAGCCTGGAAATGCTCCCCCAGAGCTGATGGGGGCAGTGGGCATCTCTGGCCCTAGGTGAACATCTGCGACTCTGCCTACAGGTCCCCCAGGACCACACGGTCCCCCGGGACCCCCAGGAGCACCTGGCTCCCAGGTGAGGACTTTGCCATTTCTGGAGTGGCTTGGGAGCAAGGTAGGCATGGGGTTCTGGTTCTGTTAGTGGCAGTGCCCCTTGCTGCCCACTTCCTCCGTGCCGGATAGGTGGTAGCAGCACCCCCATTTCATAGATGAGCTAACTGAGTCCCAGAGAAGCCAGGTGCTGCCCAAGGACACACAGAGGGTGTGGGCAGAGCTGGGCCAAGTCACTCAATATCCACCTCAGCCCCTCCCCCCTCCCTGAGAATTGCCCATGGGGTGGGTGAGGCAGCCCAGACTCTAGCCTTGCTCTCTGCTGAGGTGGTGGGGAGAGCAGGTGCAAAGGCCCGGGGGCAGGGAGTGAGCAAAGGAGCGTGGTGTAGGCTGAGCTGCAGAGGGCAAGGCCTGACCTCTGGGCCCAAGTGTAGGCTCTTGTAACCCAGAGGGAGCCCCTTGAGTTCCAGGGAGGATTTACGCCTTTAAAAGGCCTCCTGGCTGTCGTGGGGGATGGGAGGCAGGAGAGGAAGGAGGTGGAGACCAGCAGGAGGTCCCAGTGGACAGGGCAGAGTGAAGAGTGTGGGCTGGACAGGTCTGGCTGATGGCGACACCTGGCAGGAGGGGAAGGGCAGGCTCCGTGTTCGCTCCCGCGGGTCTGCGGGGACCAGCCAGGAGCACCAGGGAGCCGTTCCACAAGAAGCGAAGGCTTCGGGGTAGGGGTCACTTTAGGGAGAGGTGGAGTGGCCGCCTTGTGGTCAGCTGGGTGGAGATGTCAGGGGACGGCCAGACATGGGCCTGGGGCTCCGGGGAGCCGTCAGGGCTGGTGTTAGCACAGGTGGGAGGGACTGTCGCCATCACCACGACTCATGCCCTTCAATTGCTTGACTGTCTGTCCCCTTCTCCATGTGACAGCCGTACTTGGCATCACCCCACTTTGCATGAGGGAAGACTGAGGCTCAGCCCCAGGTGGCTCCGGGACTGGAGGCCCTCGAGTCTGGCCTTTCTGTTCCTGCCAGGCCACCCTCCTCATCCTCAGACCCAGAGCCCAGTCGGGGGCGGGGACTGGAGACTGGGCGGGCACAGGTGGCACCTCACATGCTTGTCTGTTCCTGCAGGGCCTGGCGGGAGAGCGGGCCGTGGCGGGGCCGTCCGTAAGTCTGTCTGTGCGATGGGCCTGGGCCACGCCCAGGGCGCCCGGTGGGTGGGGTCTGTCCCGGGTGGCCCTGCCTGGGCTCTGGCTCCCGGGGGTGTGTGAGCGGGGCCTGAAATAGCTCCCGTCGGGGTGAGGAGGCCGGAGGGCAGCAACCTCAGGAACTGGGGAGAGCCCTAAGTCTCTTCCAGAGCCCCCGGAGCCCTGGCTGACGC
>VSMD01012539.1:0-12806 GCA_008750895.1 Mirza zaza
AGAAAGACACCTGCACTCGAATGTTTATAGCAGCACAATTCATAATCGCAAGGCTGTGGAAACAGCCCAAGTGCCCATCAATCCAAGAATGGATTAATAAAATGTGGTATATGTATACCATGGAGTACTATTCAGCTCTAAGAAACAATGGTGATATAGCACATCTAATATTTTCCTGGTTAGAGCTGGAGCCCATACTACTAAGTGAAGTATCCCAAGAATGGAAAAACAAGCACCACATATATTCACCAGCAAACTGGTATTAAATGAGCAGCACCTAAGTGGACACATAGGTACTACAATAATAGTGTATTGGGCAGGGGAAGGTGGGGGGATGGGTAGATACATACATAATGAGTGAGAAGTGCACCGTCTGGGGGATGGTCATGCTGGAGACTCAGACTTGTGGGAGGAGGGAGGGAAAGGGCATTTATTGAAACCTTAAAATCTGTATCCCCATCATATGCCAAAATAAAAAAATAAATAAAAAAAAATTAATTTCGTCTGTTTCTTTTTACTTCTTAAACGTGGCTACTAAAACATTTTAAATGACTCCTTCATTACCCACATTATCTTTTTATGGCATAGCACTGCTTTAGGGTCTAAGTATCTCTCAAAGTCTGTTCAACAGACCACCTACATCAGAATTATAAGCAGTGCTCATGACTAATTCAGACAACTGGGCCCCATCTCAGCTTTACTAAAACTCATCTGGAAGGAGGTGGCCCTGGAATCTGCATTTTAACTGGCTCCTGCGATAATACTGCCTGACAAAGCCTGGGACCAACTGTCTAAAATCAAGCCTATTTTATTTCCTCCCTGCTTGTCACAAGGGAAGTAGATCAATGAGTTCAGAAATGGACCATTAAAAAGACAAAACAGTCTTTATTTTTTTAACCCTACCCATCTAGTGACTCAATACATGAGATAACCTACAAAGGAATTTGATGCTGAGATGTGTCAAAGGGCTAAATTAGTTTGCCCTGAAATGTTTTCACCTATAAGCGTGGAGGCAATGCATGTGTGCAGGTGGCAGGTGTATGAACCAATGGCTATAGGCACAGGCTTCTGAGTTAGGTAGATCTAGAATCAAGTCTCTCCCCTCCATTGGGGAGCTACTAACATTTACCCTGGCCTTTTCACTTCCACCCCTGATGGTCCATGTTCTCGTTAGCAAAGCAAAGAAAGTAATGTCTACCTCAGAGCTTGTAACGTTTAAACCAAATGATATAAACCAAAGATTAAACAGCCACATACATAATGAACACTCAATAAATGGTAACAAGTTTTATTATCATTAATGAAGATTGCAAGATGAATTTCTTTGTCTTAGAGCTAGAAATATGATTAAAAACAACTATCACTCAATTATTGATGTTCATGATGAAGGTTCAGATATACCTAGAGATTTACATCTTTAAAATATTGCTCTAAATTATGTGCCAGTTGTTGTAAAGTTAGCCATTAGAAACTGAGTATTTTCTGTGCCTTATCATTTTAATAACATTGAAAGCCATCGCTGAATGATTCTTGTATTAAATTCCATTTTATTTATCCTCACAATTCAAGCCACAGAGATATATCCAGTCTCACTCTTCATCTGCAATCAATTATGAGAATTTTAGGCAAGTCCCTGGACAAAATAGCCTCTGAAAATTTAACCTTGCAAATTAAAAACAGCAACAAATATTAAAGCACATTTGAAGGAACACACATTTGCCTGTACATTTTTTTAAAAGTACAATAGCATCTAAAATCTCAGTTCCCTGGGATCTCAACTGAACTATAACATCCACAAACGATATATCTTTCTTCTTTAATCTGTAACAGTGTCGTGGTGGAGCTATCAGATTGAGCAAAGTGGCAAGAGTCATGGGAATATAAAACATGGGCAGAAGGTCAGGAGAAAAGCAGAAGTTTACTGATGGGAGTAAATGAGTTGTGTGGTCCAGAAAAACACAGCAGTCATATAGGCTGAAAGTGACCAGGACTGGGGGGCTACAGTGGTTGGGAGGAGGGGAGTAGTGGGGTCAGATCGATGGTTTTGAGTCTAAAATGATTTTTGTTTTTCTCTCACAAATATTGTAAATTTTTGATCAGTTGGCCAAATAAATTGATTAATTGCATTTGCCTTATATCTCACTCACCTACCTTTCAGTTCCACTTCCTGGTGACAAAGCAAAGCTTTGCCCGAAGCAAAGCTCCCCCTGATTCATCCTTGCACTGGTTCATTGAATAAATATTTATTTTGTTTATCTGTACTCTTTTTCAGGCATTTTGATATAGGCTGGGGATATCGAAATTAATATCCCCTGTAGGAGATAGTCATTGAAATACATAGAGTAGCAATACGTACAGAGGCTCCTAGTCCCCGTAGGAGATAGTCATTGAAATACATAGAGTAGCAATACATACAGAGGCTTCTAGGAGCAGAGAAGAGGAGGTCTCTCACTGTGAAGGAAGGTCAGAGGGGTGAAGACAACATGTGAATTGAGTCCAGAGGAGTTCGCGAGACAGACAAAATGGCACAAGTCATTTCAGACATATGATGCAGCTGTATCAGCAACATGGAGGTTAAGGTCAGAGCACATTGATGGAAACAACAAACAGCTCCATAAGACAACAGGATGTACATGGATGAATGGAAAGAGGGACACTGAGGAAGGTAAACACAAGACAGACTTTCACAGCCAGCCAGCACACCGTGCTAAGGAGAGCGGCTTCATCCTACACCACTGAAAACACAAGCCAGTAGTGTTCAATTGAAAAGAATCACACTGGTGGCAAGGTGACAATGAATTAGAGAGAAATGAAAGCTGTAGAAAGAGACAGATTAGTTACAGGCTGTCAGAATAATTCAGGAACCCAGTAGATAGCACCCTAAACTATACTGGCAGGAGGGCTAGAGAGGAGGAGAAAAATAAATTGAGAGATATTTAAGAGGTGGTTTTGACACAGAGTGTGTCACCATCATCACCATCTATTTCCACTCTCTACCCCCCCAAAAATACCTAGAAATGAAGAGATCATTAAATAAATTGGTCCTTCCATATGCAGAACACTCTATAACAATCAAACACTGAGGCAGAGGTGCACATTCTGCAGATGAAAAGCTCACGTGACTAAGTCAATAGAACAGGTCTGGTTATGTTTTGAACAGTGCAATGCAACAGCAGCCAGGAAGACCTGGAGGAACCCGCTCTGTTAACCACTGTATCTTCTTCATCTTGCAGGGGATGGGTTGAAGATAAAATGGGAGGTGAAGAGAGGAAGGACTCTTAATGACCTTATTTACTAATTAAATACTTAAAATATAGCATTGGGACATGATTTATATTTTAAGAGACAATAAAAAAGGAAAGTGCTGTAAGATTAAGTTACTCCTAAGAACAATAATGACTTACTGAATCCCAAGGAAAACCAACTAAGTTATAAGGTTAAAAGACATAAACAAATTTGTTAAAACTTTGAGGATATTTAACAATCTTGAAATACAAACAGGTAAATTCTTAACATATTAATTCTAGAAATCTAGAAGTCCCAGGATTAGACTTTAAGGGATTATAAAAATATTGATTCCTTATAAATCACACTTTTAATATTACATTCTTTATTCACAAACTGAGACTTGGATCTCTTTGCTTTTGGTACCATTTTGCCCCAGACCATTGCCATAATAAATTAGCAGCAGCACATGAAACTGAGTAGATGAAAAGCTCATATTCACTCTTTTCCAAATGTACCCAAGAGCCCCACTTTTCCCACTCAGTGGAAGGCTGCTCATTCTGAAATCCTTTGCAGCAACTAGCCGTAGCCTCCCCATTTCCCTCACTGAAAGGCGAGGACTCGGGAGGACAGCAACCCTGTGTGCCCTCCCCCAGCACCCACTGAAATCCAAACACTGGTTGAGTTACCACCACTGGGCTCCTGGTGTGCCTGCAACTGAAAGTGTCTCGGGAAGGTGTTTTATTCCCACTCTCGTTGTCACACATCTCCTGTCTTCATTTGCCAAGGTTAGGCTGATAAGTAGGTATTAAAATTTTCAGAACTCACTGTCATTGGGTCCAAAAATAAATGAAGACGATTACTAAAACAAATGACAGAACAGCCCAGACTAGCTGTCTTTTCCAAAAAGATGGCAGTAAATGGTTAGTTAGAAAAGGCTCTTGAGAAAAATTCAGGAATTGCAGGTAACCCACAGACGCCTGGTTTGGCTAACTGGGTGGGCAGCAGTGCCTGACAACTGCTCAGGTTCAGCCACAGGAGGAGCAGGTCTAGGAGCAATGCTAGTCTGAGGTGCTTCTGGAACATTCAGAGGAAGATGTCCAGTTGGATTCAGGATTGGAGCTTGAGAAAAACCCAGGAAGAATATATATTTGGTGAATCATTAGATAATGGCTGAAGAAAAAGAAGTGAATAAATCATACATATAAGAGAGAAGAAATACATATAAGAGAGAAGAAAAATATGGAGCAATATTTTTTCTTCTATCTATTCCAGTTAGATTCTGTTGGACGACAACCAAGAATAAAACTTTTTTTTTTTATTTTCTAACTTTTTACCATGGAGATTTGTAGAAGAATTCTTCAAAACAATCTAGTGTGTGTTACAATCTCTGGGTGATATCTTCTTAGAGAAGACAAAATCATGCTTGACAAGGCATAGGAGGGAGAGATATTTATGCAAAGCTAACAAATTTTTAGTTTTTAAGTATCTACTCCAGCAGAAATATATAACAATAGCATACTACTCAGGGGCATAAAGACAAGTATACTGAAATGCTTATAGTTCCCATTAAATAAGCTCAGTAAATACTGTTCTGCTATTCTCTAAGAACCAATTATAACAAAGAACATGCAGTTCAATCACATAAGGGTGAGGTGTAGCTGCAGCTACATGCAGAAGCTCACAATCCTCACTAAACCCTAACCTGCCCTATTTTAACCAGCACCAACCTTCCTCTAGAAAGTTAAATATAATCAAAGAAGTTTCTCCTCTAATACAGTCACTATTTTGCAGAGGACATAATCTTAAAAATTATTTAAAAACAAGTAAAATAAAAGCTTAAAAATCTTCAAAATCTCCTAAAATCAGAGTTCTGGAGATTATGAGGTGAGAAAATGGTGTTGGATATTTCTCTGTGCAACGCAATGTGATACATTTCCTAGGAAATTATTTTATATTTGGGAGTTGTTCTAAGAACTAACAGCAGGAACGACTAGGGTAAGGCTATTACACATGTTCCCTCCACGAAGGAATCAAGATTCATTTGTAATCCAGTCCCCAGGCAGCAGAACAAGTAGAAAAAGCATCTGAAGGCCTCTCTTCACTATTACCTGACCACAGGTGTCATCTTGGCCAACCGCAGGCACTGGAAACAAGCTACAAAAGGTGCACTGGTGTCTAACTTTGGACAAGATCTGAGAGTATATTGCTCTAATTAGAGTCCAAACAGGAATTATTTTTGCAGAGTTTAAAATCACACTAGAAATATTCTTTGGGACTTCTCTTTCTTGGCAGATTGGAATTACTATAAAATATTTGCTATGGCACAACACATTTTCCCAAATGACAGTAAACATGGACATATTTTATTAACTAATAACAGACTCTAATATGTTTAAGCAGCCAGCTACTGTTTTCCATTTACTTCATATCAAAAGTAAAAAAATAGAGTTTGTTCCATAAGAATTTGTGCTTTTTCAAGAACAAAAACTTATAATCACCTTTTTATTGGTTGAAGTAACAAGGTGGCAAGTCTCGATGAGAAAGACAAAATATATAGAGAGCTGGTCCAGAGAGAGAGAGGTGTAATGAGAGGCTTCGTGAGCATGCACACATGTGGGAGCTCTTAAGCGTGACCGCCTGCACATTCTTGCTCTGGGATGATGTGAGAGAGACAGAGGCAATGGAAAGGAAAAGGTATAGCGGACAGCATAGGCACGGGATGTGACCACTCCCTCTGACACTCTCGTGTGGAAAGGACAGAGCTGGCCCTTGTGTCTGGAGAAGGATGGCTGTGCTTGCATTTGCTGACCACATCAGTGCGTGAAACCACACTGGTGAATGATAGCAGGAGGCTGGAATGATAGCAGGAGGTGAATGATTGCAGGAGGCCAGATCTGTCTCCAAGTCTCAACTTCTCTGAGTTTCAGTAGCTCCATCTATAAATCAAGGGCATGGACACCTACTTCCAGTGACTGATTTTAGGCATGCAAATGTTTGGTAAAGTGCTGCTCAACAGTAGAGAGTTATTATCATATCTTTTGGGACACAAATTGAAACTGAGTCTTGGAGGATAAGGGAGCACACTCACAAAGTGCTTGTGCACTATTGGATTGCACAGAGATGCACCTGCCTGGGTGGGCCTTAAAATGAGTGCAAAGAAAGTGGGTTTTATACAGAGTCCACATTTAACTCTTCATCCCCAAAAAAAGAGAAAAGAGAGGGGGAAAGAACACAGACTGTTTCATTTCTGAGAAATCATGATGGTTCAGCCATGCATACTTGTGGTTGGCAAATGTCCCAACACACTTCGCAAAAATGTCCAGTCACTGGACCATGCATCATTAGGTGGCCTGACACTGCTCCTGCTCAGTGTACACCAGGCAGCCATGCTTCAGTTACCACCATAAGCAGTCCCCAAGTAAAACACTGAACTGAAGCCCCAAGAGACACAAAACTATCAGAGTGTAGAAGGAACTTAACCCAGCTTGGAACTGTGGGAGGAC
This sequence comes from Mirza zaza, assembly GCA_008750895.1. Taxonomy (NCBI): domain Eukaryota; kingdom Metazoa; phylum Chordata; class Mammalia; order Primates; family Cheirogaleidae; genus Mirza; species Mirza zaza. The sequence continues at coordinate 6,732 of VSMD01012539.1, forward strand.
CAGATTAACCCAGAAGACTTCCTGAAAATTGAGCATGGCACATCATAGCTTGGACCAGGTACAAGACTTCAAGATATGACTTTTCTGCTGGGTTTTGTGTTCAAAATATGTTAGAAAAAAAAATCCCCAACAGGAAACTATCCTATCATTGAGGACACTTATAGTGACAAAAAATATCCTCCCCAAATTGATTTTAGGATAAAAATAGAACCAGGCACCATAACTACATATATATATATATATATATATAAATCAAAGCAAAGCTGGTTTCAGGGCAAGGTGACCAAGGCTCAAATTTTGTCACAAGTTCACATAGCTACATAGCACTTTCACTCCCTACATTTCCTCACTTTCAAATCCAATGAAAAGGAGCAACAGTATCTTCACCAAATGCACTGGCCCAAATCTCCTTGCTCCAGGTCTAACTGTGCCACTGGCTTATCCCTGAGCCAATCACAGATTGCCTTTAGACAACCTGAGGTTGGGGCTCACAGACCCAAGGTCCTTCAAACAGTTGGAAGAAGCCTCCAATTAATCTAGCGTAGACAAACACAAAGCTTTACAAATCTAGGACAGTCAGAACCATAGTCATCTTTTACTGTCTCTACAACTCAACTCTGATCACTTGCTATCACTGAGACACAATTATTTTTTGTTTTGTGATACTGGAATTTCTCTTACAGATGTACTATGAATTCAGAACTGGAAAGGAAATCATTATGAAGGGCTTGGCAAAATAGATATAAATATTTTATTTATTTGCCTAGAAGCATATATCTCAGGCTCATTTTTTACATTTGTCTTAACATCTGATCCTCAAATATCTTCCCATTAAATCAGCATTAAAAGTCAACAAAATGATTAAACCTTGATCAGTTTATTGAAACAAATTTCAAAATTTAATCTCCCATGTCAACCTAAGTCTCCAGTGGTCTACTTATAAACATTGATTAAATGCACATTCTGGAATGAAGAAATAAATTGGCTGGTGTACACACAGTTGAGAGTCAGAATGTTGGAAACATTTCCAAAGCAAGTAATTACTTACCATGATGCCTATTTGCCTAAATATTTATGTAGTTGGTAACTGATGGATTATTTGCACGTCATATCTTAAGCCATACAATATTCTTGAAGTAGACAATTGTTGCTTTTTAAACTTCTATTTTTTATTTTTGATGTCTATATAAACTAATTATTTTCTAACTGAATTATATAATAAGATCCAATTTAAACAATAAATAACAAACTAGAGGGGAGGGGGGATATTTCAGGTTCTACAAAGTTCTAGCATTTGCCCTTTTTTTATTCTCCAAACTCTTTTTCAAAGTTACCATTTTACATAAGAGAATCACAAATCTCTATGTTCTTCAACTTTATTTCATTTCCAAATGGATTCTGGACTCCTCCACCTGGATATCTTATTTGAATTTCGCACACAAATTACATGAACCCACTTAACTCATCATATTTCAGACAAGTAGGTTCTTTCTCCTGACGCCATGATCTCTAATATTGGTACTTCATTCTGTGAGGCAACTGGGCTACATCTGTCTTTGACTCCTCTTAGGTTGCCAAGCCCCCAAAATTACTTCTGGAATGTTTTTCAAATGTTTTCTCTGGCAATCCTTGGAAAGATAAAATGTGGACTGCATCATGTCATTTTTATTATGTGAGATATAAATATTTGGCAATACTATATACACTGGAGAATATGTAGTTATCTTGCTATACATTGAATATTTCACTCTAAACTATAGTTTTATAGAAAGAGAAATATAAGTTTAGTAATATGCATGACTACCTGAATATATCAAATAGGCTGGAAAATTAAAGCATTCCTGGTCATTTCTTTCTTTTTTTTTTTTTTAGCGTATTATGGGGGCACAAGTGTTAAGGTTACATATATTGCCCATGCCCCTCTCCCTCTATTTATTTCTTTATCAGAAACATTTATAAGACTTTATCTTAAGGTCATATCTTACAATGATAAAATCTGTTGATTTTTTATTTTCATAGAAATCCTGCTAACAAGTTCTTATTAAATATAAGATAATATATTTAATATATTATCTTATGAATAAATATAAGATAATATATTTAATATTATCTTATGAATATACAATATTACCAAAGAGGATAAAAATTTGTAACATGCCTTTCTTGATATTCGTGTTAAAATTAATGGGAAATTACTATTAAAAATGCCTTTGAGATTTGATGATTTGGGAAAATTATCAAAATATCAAAAATCCTTCTATTTAAACATTAATATTTCACTAAAGTTTCTGAGGTCAAGTTTCTGCCTTTCTTACATTACTTTCTTAAGTAATGTAATGCAAGCATAATTCCCTTTTAATTTAACCTGACTAGATTCTAAAATTGTTATGGCATGAGAGCAAAATGAATATGTTTTTCTTTTGATCTGAAGAAATCCTTAAGGCATATGAAATAGGCAGGAGACAAAGAGGAGCCACATGGCTGGACTGAGCTTCCTATCACCTCCTGTTGTCTCCCCACTGATTCCAGTTGATAAGAATTTATTCAGCACCTAACAACTTCCCAGAATTGGGCTAGACATGATGAAAATCAGATGAGGAGGTAGAGACTGTCTTCACACAGCTCAGATATGTCCTTTCATTTTCATCGTCACTCTGCAGCCTGCCATAAAGGTGTGCATGTTTTTTTTCCTTTTCTATCAGAAGGAGTAATCATTTCAAGCATGTAGAAAGCAGGAAAGAAAACAGGACAATGGGGAGGAAATTTAACATTGAAGGAGGATCACTAGAGCTTGGAGCTTCTCAGAGGAAAGTGATGCTTGGATGCAGAATGTGATTAGATATAGATGATCATCTTTTGAGTTTCATTTCTTAATAAATAATTTATCTACAATACACTTGTAATTAGTTAATTTAATGAACAAATTTTGATTAAGCACTTATTATGTGCTGCTATCTTATCCACTAGAAATACCACAAGGAATAAGACAAAGTCCCTTCCTTATATGTGACTTATATTCATTCTAAGAGAGGTAAATAGATGATGGAAAAATGAATAAATAAATACATAGCATGGCAGATCATGAATAATGCTACAGAGAACAATAAAACTGGGTGAGGAGGTACTAAAGAGGATGGAGTGAGGCTTATTGGTTCATATACAGTGGTTAGGAAAGACCTCACTATTCAGTTGTCGTGTGAGTGGAGATCTGAAGTACGTAAGGGATGTGGCTATCTAAGGAAAGACAACCCAAGCAAGTGCAAAGGCCCTGAGGCAGGAGAAGGGTTGATATGATTGAGCAACAGCCAAAGAGGCCAATGTGACTACAGGAGGACCGACATGACAGAGTGGCCAGAAATGGGGGCAAAGAGTCAGCCAGGAGCTGAGTAAGAGATGACACATCATTGGATTGGTTGTCCAAGTTGTGTGTGTGTGTGCACACACATTCATTGTGTGTGCATATTGATAGATCTATCTCTACAGCTATGTTAGATACATACATACTTTAGGAATTTATTTGAAGCCCTTAATTTTTATTTTTATTCATCCCTCAGAGTCAACTAGAGAAATACAGTTTTTTAATATACATGTGTGTGTATAAAAATCTTAATTTTGTTCTGTACTTGTTTAAATACTTAATATAAATTATATATCTTAAATTTTAATAATTAAACTTCATATTTATTATTAAAATATATTATTAAAATTTATATACTTTAAATTTTAATTACATATTATTTTATTATATAACATAAAGTATATTACACATAAGAAATTATATTATTACATATAATATAAATATATAGTTATATTTAATAAAGTTTCAAATGTATAATTTTAAAATAGAGAGCTTAATAATACATATGATATATATTATTAATAGTAAATATTAAGTTTAATTAATCCATAATATTGGAAAAGCTATAAACTATATGAAAAATATTTAAACAAATACAGAACAAAATGAATAACACAGAGTTAATAGCACAAAGTTAACAAACACTAAGAATTTGTACTCCAACTACACTTTATAAGGTCTTTTATTTCTGTGGTCTCTAGAAAGGACAATTTGACATCATATGATATTCCTCATACTCTTATACATAGCTAACACAAAAGTTTTAAAACTTCAAAACATAGGGAAAATCTTCTTTGCTTGGCTATCTGTGTGTTGCTGTTCTGCAGAGCATGCAATATACAAGTGAGAAAAGTGATAATTTGCTCTGTTCATGGAGTTTGCCAAACCAGGATGTGAGTACAGTGATATCATTATCTCTTCCCAACCAAGGCTGGTACATTTATTTGCCAGACAGCTACAGAGGAAAACCAATTCAAAAGACACTTAGAGTGGAAGATTACAAACAATTAATTATATTATTTATGTTAGTCCATACTTTGGATTTTCAGTTTTTATCATGAAATCATGTGTCTTAATTTGGTCACCATTTGCACATATAATTCAAAGCATATTTTAAAGATTACATACACATATAGTTAATTCACATCCTAAAATTAAAATTACTGGGGATAAAGTGAATTTAGTTTTGTCTTTTAATACTTTAAATATTTCTTGATTACCAATGACACAGATTTGAAGCTTGATATTCTTAATCCTCACATTCTATAAACAGAATAGAAAGGAATTGGAAATTCTAGAAATTTTACCCCATTGATAGTAACAAAACCCTTCTAAAATACTCCTAAGCAGTAAAAAAGAAAAGAACAAAGTATGCATCTGAGTAAATTCCAACCTTAAGTTTCTAGATGAATCTAAAATAATCAGCAAAATTTATGTAGTCAAGTATGATAATCAATTGTGAATATATAAAAGTGCACAGATATGAGTTACTTCAGTTTCATGTTTTGGCATATCCCTTAAAGAAGAGATTGAGCAAATATCCTACTTTTTATGTAAATAAAAAATCTAGTTGATTAAATATAATTTACTTTTAGTCTGCTTGTGACAGTTTTACACAAAATATCATAACCCCTGCTCTCACTCATTTTGAAAAGTAGAGAAAAAGTTCTCTATAAAGGCAAAGATCTTATTAAACTGTTATAAAATCCACATGTCAAAGTTAATGGTTCCCCTGGGGACAAAGAACAGGCTTGGTCACTGGTATTAACAGTATAGGGGCCTTTAGAAAAATTGCTTGTGCAGTCATATTTCACCTTAGACTTGGGTTCCACATATTACACCTATGCCTTTATTTTCTTTGCCAATAAAAAATGTTTTTCTCCTCATTTGCAATAATTATGTGAGTACTAAGCAGGTTCTAGGTAATTTCTAAATGCAAAAGTCCATTTAATGAATTGAATACAGTACAAATTCTGCATGATGTCAGATAATACACTTGGCTGAACTTTTATCTCTTCCACCTGTTCAGAGGCACTTAGAAGCAGTCCAAATGTCTCTATTAAGAACACTCTCATACTAGAATACATTACATTAGAAAGTTTGAAGCAGGTATTACTGGGTTTATTAATAATACAACAGATCTGAATACTCATAATACTTTGTGGCAAAAACAACGGAGCCAGGTTAAGGGGCTGGTCCACCCCTCCGTGGCAATGACTATCTCAGTGTGACACCAATTGTATGGTACTGACCAGAATGAAAGACACGCCCAATAACTAGTAAAAAACAGAAATCTACAGAAGTGTTATCACATCAGAGGAGCTAAGAGAAAAGACCCATGGAAGAAGTGACGTCCCCAAGCTTGTCAAAGAGTGAGTGGAAAAGAGGAGTGAGGGGGGCCGGGCGCGGTGGCTCAAGCCTGTAATCCTAGCTCTCTGGGAGGCCGAGATGGGCGGATCGTTTGAGCTCAGGAGTTCGAGACCAGCCTGAGCAAGAGCGAGACCCCATCTCTACTATAAATAGAAAGATATTAATTGGCCAACTAATATATATAGAAAAAATTAGCCGGGCATGGTGGTATGTGCCTGTAGTCCCAGCTACTTGGGAGGCTGAGGCAGCAGGATTGCTTGAGCCCAGGAGTTTGAGGTTGCTGTGAGCTAGGCTGACACCACGGCACTCACTCTAGCCTGGGCAATAAAGTGAGACTCTGTCTCAAA